>CANSZD010002270.1:110000-120409 GCA_947648045.1 Beta corolliflora | reverse complement strand
AAGAGGCGGCCAGGAAGACCTCCAAAGGTTAATGCCATTACGGGGGTTCGGGTGCAGGTGCAGGTGCAGCTGTGCCGGGGCCGAAGCCGAGGGGTAGGCCTAAGAGGAATGTGTTGGCCCCTGCTGTGAGTACGATTGGGAAGTTTAAGCCGCGGGGGCGCCCGCCGCGGCAAGCAGGAATTGCTCCTGCTGGAAAAACGGCGTGGTAGGCCGCCTAAGGGGAGTGTCCCCGTAGTGGCGGCCCACCCAAACCGGTGAGGAAGTATGCTGGCAAGCCTCGTGGTAGGCCAAAGAAGGTACATTTTTGTGTTTTGTTACTTTCCCTCTTAAGTTTTGAGTTTTGTTTGAATTTGAATTTTGGCACCTTTGAAGAAGTACTAGTCAACTTGTGATTTGAATTGAATGTTTAACAACTTAACATGGTTACTGGAGGGGTACAATTGGAATTTAATTAGTTAATGCGTCAAGTATTGTTAAAGCCAGGCAATGAGGAGAAAGAAGATTTGTTTTGAAAATATTTTTATTGTTGGACTATATGCTATATTGCTAGCAGTTGATGTGGATTTTGTTACCCATTTTTGCTACAGTTATGAAGGTATAATTTGCATATGTTAATCAAATTTAAATTTTATGTTTTTCTTTTATTGTATAAATTTTAATTAATATATATTGAATTAATGTGCTGATAATTACTTTATTTTTTGTTGTTTAATTATCTTATCTCTGCTTTATCTGTTAGTGTTTGAAGGCTTGCCATTATGTTGGGGTGGTTGTGTTATGTGAAGTTCTTATTCAGTGAAGAATAATCTTGAAGTTCCATACTATTCTCTTCTTTTTGTCAACTATACTTGTTCAATGGGTGTTTAACAATTTAGGTGTTAAGAGTATATAGGAAGTTAATGTTTATTGTTAAAATCATAGGATGTTCTCAATTTTGTCAAGTCATTTTGTGTATCAATAATGGTAGTAATAAACTAATAATACAAAATGTTTAATTAATCTATTAAACAAAGTTCATACATGCTTTTAGTGATCGGGATATTAAATGTAGTTCGTTGAGTGTTTTTCTTTCTCTGGAATTTGTTGTCATATTTGGAGTTGTTAATTTAAAAATTTTCATCTATTCCCTCCGTTTCTTTTTAGTTTACTCTCTTCACTTTGGGGGAGAATTAAGGAGGAAGTACCTAAGTATGAGAGAGAAACTGAAAAGGTGGAGAGAAAGACAGAAAAGTGAGAAAAACTAAAAGATGGGTTTAAATATTAAAAAGAGGATGACATGGGTGGAAAAGGAGGAGAAAGTAGATGAGACATATTATCAAGAATAGAAAAAGCAATAATGCGTAAATTAAAAGAAACAAACCAAAAATAAAAGTGTGTAGTAAAAAGAAATAAATGGAGTATCTATTACATTATACCAAAACAAAAACCAAAGGGACATGTGACATGCTCTCGACAAAAAATTTCCTGCCTAAATCTTTTGTTAATGTTTATTGTCAAAATCATAGGTTGTTTTCAATTTATCAAGTCATTTTGTATCAATAATGGTAGTAATAAACTAATAATACAAAATATTTGATTTATCTATTAAACGAAGCGCATACATGCTTTTAGTGATGGGGATAGTAAATGTAGTTCGTTGAGCGTTTTCCTTTTTGTGGGATTTGTTGTCATATTTGGAGTTACTTTAAAAAATTTCATCTACTCCCTCCTTTTTTTTTTTGTTTACTCACTTCATTTTGGGGGAGAACCAAGGAGTATATACAAAAGTATGAGAGAGAAACTAGTAGGTGGAGAGAGAAATTGAAAAGGTGGAGAAAGAAACTGAAAAGTGAGTGAGAGAAGTAAAAAGTGGCTTTAAATATTAAAAAGTGGATGACATGGGTGGAAAAAGTAGATGACATGGGTGGAAAAAAGTAGATGAGACGTGTTACCAAGAATTAAAAAAAGCAACTGTGTATAGATTAAAAAGAAATAGACAAAAAAAGGTGTGTAGATTAAAAAGAAACACAGGGAGTGTCTATTACATTATATCAAAACAAAAACCAAAGGGACATGTGTCATGCTCTCGTTAAAAAATTTCCCGCCTAAATCTTTTTGGAAAATTAAATATTCTATTAAAAAAAGGTAATCTTCTTTTAAAGGAAAATCTTCGATAATCTTCTTAAAAATTATATTATACAATATCTTGTTAAGATTTTGAATCGGCTACTGTGATTTGACAATTGTTTTGCTTTTATTACTTATTTTTATCGGTTTAGCTTCTTTTTTTTTGGATTTCTTTTCTAAATTGAAATGCAAGAATTTAATATAAATTGAGTTAATGTGTTTGCTACTTACCTTTCTAGTTGTTTAACATATTATCTATGAGATTTCTTATAGTTTGAAAGCTTACCATTATTTGAACTTATTGTGTATGTGAACTTCTTATGTTGAGTTATCTTGACTCGTGTAACCAACCCTAATTTATTGGGGTTAAGGCTCTCACATTCTTGTTGTTGTTGTTATTGTTGTTGTTAAAAGTGGCATAAAATGCTTTTAGTTGTATGGATTTGTAGTTCGAAATGTTTTTCTTTTCTAGGGTATTTGCTGTCATATTTGGAGTGGCTGATTAAATTTTACCATGTTTTACTCTAAGTTGGAATTGGGATTCTTTATTATTTCTAATTAATTTTTATTGATTTGAACTATATATTAACTAGTGTTTTTATTTTATGCCTCAATTCTATTTTGTTGAGCATTTGTTGTGAATTTAGGAAAGAAATTGGCTTGCTAGTCAAATCATGGAAGTTAACATATATTGGCATATAATATAAAGGTATATAAATTAATATATAAAAATCTGATATCTGAAATCATGAGGATCTCGTGGCATACATGTTGATGTTAGTTTACGTTTTCAAGTGTTATGGTGCATTTGTTGGACTGAGTCAGTCATACTCATTGGAGATTTGCTTAATGCTAACAAGCATCATGTTTGAATAATAATATAAGAGAAGAATTCTGAAAGAAAAAGAAGCATACAAGTCTACTGATACAATTTCTTAAGGATGGCCTACTTAAAGAATTAAGATACTAAGTAAATTACTTTGGTTTGTCTTCCTTAAGAACCCCCACCCCCTTTAGAAATAGAGGCTGCCAAATGGTGTAGTTCATCTTGAAGCTTTGGCTAATGACCACTTGAATATCCTTACATCCATGCTTGAATGCTAGAAGTTTGCTCATAAACAATTTTGCAAAATGCTTATGACTATATCTGAAGTTTTTCGTGACTTTCTTTTTTTCTCTTTCTTTTTTGTCTTATGTTTTGACTCTATTATTTATAGACCTGGAGGCCTTGCTATATAAGGTTTACTAGTTTTTGTTGTATTGTTGTCATTTGGTGATCCGCTCGAGTTACCTTCCTCCTTGTAGTCTATAGGATGGGTTTGCTCATAGTTTGATGCATTGATACCGGAACGTGGTAGGCCACGTTCACGTGAGTACGGTGGGACGTGGGCTAGGAGTCCATCTGAGGCTGCGTTCCGCGTTCCCGTTTCCGTACCACGTTCCGGAACGTTCTCCGTTCCTTGTAACAATGGTTTGATGGCACATTACTAACTCGTATTATGTTTTTTGTTTACCCTTTCCTTCTATTGTTATTAGTATAATTTTCTCGATTACTGCTTTGATGGTAAATTTATGATTTGAATTTGGTGATTTTTTTTCTTTTGTCAATATGGTATTCAGTATAATTAGACTTGGGCATGATTGGATGTCATAGCTGTTGTTAATATAAGCTTACTTATGTTACCTCCTCCCTTGCGAAAAGCAAAAGAAATAGAACGAAAGAAAAAAAAGAAGGTAGATGGTATAATAATTCAGATGTTCTTATTTGATGCTAGGATGTTTGGAGGAGATATAACATATAAGTGTAAGCGTGAGGGAAGTCCTGATTTGCGATGGGCGATGTAGGCTGTTTTCGGGATTTTGCTAAGGCTGGGTAGGTTGAGAGACATGCCATTTTCTTAGTATTCTAGAATGTTGTTAATTTGAAGCTGATCTGTGAATTTATAGTCATTCAATTTGCTGGAGAAACTTGCAAGCTCTCAGTGAGTGCTTCCAAAAAACCCTCATAAGTCTTAACATGGGCAAGCTGTATGAAGCACCTTCAAAGACGTTTGTAGGTTTCTTTTTGAGGTTTGTGTGCTGAGAGAGTGAAACATTTATTTGTTTCACACCTTATTGTCTGATCCATTATGATTAATTTGAAAGCATGACCTCTCCGGATTTTTTGGTTGATGAGACATACAATCTATGCATGAGAAGAGGAAATTTAATGATGGGGCAATATTCTCTAAGTGCAAATAGTTCAGAATGAAGGAATATGGTGCGGTGGGATTATAGGTATCAATCGAGGTTGTTCAACTCGGCTTGTACACTTGTATTCAAAGTTCAAGCTTAGTCCCGAGCTTTAGATTCCCAAGTTTCACTTACCTTAAAATTCTTATTTTTCTATTTTCTATTTTTATTTTTTACGAAGGCACTACTGGGCTGGAGCCTTTCGTAGGTCAACCTGGCTGTTATGGCATTTTCATAGTTAATTTTTTGCTACTTTGTTGAGGTTCTCACAAAAATATCAATATGAATTTCAAGTTATATTCACCCTTTGCAAAGCTGTGTTCGGCTCTTGAAAATTTCTGGCCACTTCAATAGTTCCACGAGCCACCCAGGCTCATTAGCACACTATATGACTAGTTATTTTTGAGGTTTGTTAGAGCCTTACTTTACAGGGACCATAATGTAGAGATGTAGCTGCTTAAGATTTGTCACTTAGTAGCTGCTGCAGCCTGCAAGTAATAAGACAGTTCTACCAATTATGGCAGAACTAGCTATATCTAAGGTTGCTGATTGGCTTCCTGTAGATATTGGTCTTGTCTACAGATTTCATGATGAAACTTTCCAAGATTACACGAGAGCCAGATTTTAGGGAATTTTTTTTGCATCTGTAGCAATTCATTCATGGAGATTTAAGTAGTCAACACTACTTGAGCTTACTTCTTTCCCAAAATGGTGAATGCTATTTGGAGAGGGACAAAACAAGGAGGCATCATTTATCATGCTGTGTGCTATAGATATTTTGATCAAATGAGTACAACAAATTAAATTGAGTACATTTTATGTTTTTCAAAACCATCTTATAGTGAGAACCATGAGAATCGGACTTTTTGCTCAAATTAAGAAACTTCGCTCATTTTACGAAGTTTCTATTCTTTTTATGTTATTTGCATTTTTAAGAAACTTTTTGCTCATTTTATGTTCTTCACTCATTTTATGTTTTTGTTCATTCGTGAGAACCCTCTAAATTGAGCAAAAGGTTGAGCGAGAAAAACATAAAATGAGCAAAAAATATAAAATGTGAAAAAAGAGAACAAAAACTTCGTAAAATGAGCCGAAAACATAAGATGAACAAAAACTTTGTAAAATGAGCAAAAAGCCCGGTTGATATGCGCGCGCGCACACACACACACACAAAGGCATGCGCACGTACACACACACACAAAGGCATGCGCTCGTACACACATACACTGAAGACTGGTATCTTTTTTGAACTAGAGACCATCTATATGAAATCCGAGTTCATTTTCTGTTAGCACAGGTTAATTTTCAGGTTCATCTTTTAAAAACCGAACGTTCTTCTATGCTTCATTTTTTGTGCAAAAGGTACATACTTTTTTTAGGTGCAACATTGTTGAACTAAAGGTTCATTTTTTGAATTTTAAAATGTGCTCTTTTTAAGAATTGTACTCACATTTCCTACCCTATATATATATAGAATTATGCTCATAATGGGAAGGATACTTATGGTGAGCAAGGGTGAGGGGACTATAAGGCCATTGTATTTCACTAAACGTACAGACAGGATTAAATGATAAGTGAACTAGTGGAGATACTGTCATTCCCCTCCCTCAACCTCAATTTCTGTTAGATACAGGAAAACAACCTTCTCTTTTCCCTTGAGTTTCCAATTTATCCTTCTCTGATGGTTGTACTAAGAGGTGTTGAATGTTGCAACATTATCGTAGTTGTTTGAGGGGATTGATCGAGGTTGCGGACAAAAATATGGTTGTTTGTCTGGAATTCGTTGTATTATTTAGATGGATCAGCAAAGTCATAGGAGGATGAGAGAAGGTAGGAGTGACCTTAATTTTGATTGACTAGCAGATATGGGAGGTCAGGAATAAACGGACAGATTCATTCTAACTTTTCAGGAATTATATCTGCTAGCTTGGGGCTAAATAGCACTTTGATTCGTGATTCTTATTTTGTAACTTTTTGATTGATCTTTTCCTTTTTGCTTTGCGTTTACAGTGTCAGATTTTGGCCTTCAAATGGGATTGGCAAACAAGTTCCGATTGTGTTCAGGTCGATCATAAACGGCTTGAAAATCCCTCAACCAAACGTAACCCATGTGATAAACGGGTTGGAAAATTAACCCTAGCCCAACCTATGTATTATGTGGATTACCCATATAACCCGTTTAACCCAATTTAATAATAATTATTACTCCCTCCATTCCTCAATGGCCTTCCCATTTCTTCTGGGCACATGGATTAGGAGAGGGGTTTCTGGTGTCGAGTAAAGCGTAAAAAGAAAATAAGGTAGCAGTTAGATTTTGTTCTTCGTATTGGAGCTGCATTTGTCTGCTCTTGTAATACTTGCTGGCTTACTGTTCAAATCTTTTCCCTGCTTTCTTGTAAACGGACCATGTTGTATTGTAATAAGAGTATTTCCTTGGTTGATGCCTGTAAATCACAAAGACCTTCTGAACATAGAATCATTTTTGTATCTTCATGCTCCATTAAAACTTCTCATGCTTGCAATTTCCACTGTTATAGAACGCTTCAATTGCGGGGAACCAAACGTCTGAGCAAGTGGTAGCTAATGAAGAGTTGATGAGGAAGGTTGAAAACATGGTAAGTCTATTTTCAGAAGTTCGTTGTATTCATAAGCCACTATGGCTGGTTTTCCCTCCTAAAATCCCCTCTTAAAAACATCAAGTAATAATATTGAAATTAGAACCAGGGTCTTAATAAGAAGTAATTAGTTAATAGATTATTGCATTGAAAAGTACGTTTTGGTAAATTAATGCTTAATATATAGATGATACATTTGAAATTGATAATTAATAAGTAGATGTCCATCTTGTATTAATAAAAAAATCGAGCATTGTGAATGTATTACCTATACTACTAGTTAGAATCTTTTTGAGAGAAAAAAAAGTCAAAGTAGGAAGAACATTTTGTAAAGGAGGGAGTACTATACTCATATTTATTTTACCTGTATTTTAACCTTGTCTATAAATTGCTTGCAGCAAGCAATAATCGGAGATGCTGTAGGCATACTCAGGCCTTGCATAGCTAATGAGAATGCAGCTGATGCATTGACAGCATTACAACAACTAGAAGATCTTTCAACTATGAATTTCAGTGCGTCTCGAACTCCGATCCAACCACCAATGACAGCCATGTCGGTGGATGCGACTGTCCAAATCCAACCTAGTACATCCATGCCTGCACCAGAGAGTACAATTGCTCCCCCACCACCAGCAACTATGACTGTACTTCCAACTATGGCCCTGCCTGTTGTGCCGTTTAGCATAGCTGCACCAGCAATGACTGAAATTGCACCATTGTACGTGCCTACTACCATCGAGAGCCAACAGCCAGCGAGTTGGATCCCGACGAGTGATGCACAGTTGTGAGAAATAGGGGTAAGTTAAGTTGTTGATTATGTTGATTAGGTGTAGTGCTCTTTCAGAGAGGATGAAATTTGTAGAGGACACAGTTAGGTGCTAATGTTATTTGTAATGAAGTCGGAAAAATGTAATTGCATTTGTCATTTGGTATTGAATTCAGTTACAATTTGTGTATTGTCTTTTAACAGCTGAACTGTTCCCTTCTGCTTTGTAGCAATGAAGGTTTGGAGCTGTTTGTTTAATTAAATCTTAGAGTTCCCTACCCGACTTATTTTTCTCCCCTTTTATGATCTATAAACTCAGAGAAATTAGCTCAAGTTAATTCAAATCATTTGCAATATATGTTATACAATTGAAATTGGGGAAAAAGCACTCGCAATAGTACCAATTATTGAGCTATTGATTGAAAATCTTTTTTCCAAGTGAATTATAAGGAAGAAGGCGAAAACAAAAAAAATATAAAAGCTCATTTACTTCCTTTTATTTAATTTACTTCCTTCTATTTAATTTTGCCAAAAAGTCGATAATCCTTTTGCAAATTTATTAGCTTGGCATTGGAATATTGAGCTACTTATAGAGAGAAAAAAGAACCCATTTTCCTTATATTTATAAAAGACTTATAGTGAACAACAAAAAGTTTATGTGGAGTTATTTTTCTTGCTGTGTTGTTTAAAAATAGCTGAACTTTAAGACATGTTTGAATTTCTTACTTGCAGTTACCAGAAAGTGTACTCTTTTTTCCACAGTAGTTTATGTGGAGCACTATATTTTAATTATGGCATGTGCTTTTGCCTTGTATTGCTCAGAAATGTTGTTCTCCTACTAAAGCTTCCAAATTTGAAGCAGGATCATTCAACGGGTGAAAAAAAGGAGATATTACTTCTTGTATGAAGAAAAACTCTGATTCTTCTTTTTGGATGCATTTTCTATCCTAAGATTATTGTTTTAAAACAAGTCATTTCGAATTTAGTCGGGTTAATCACTGCAAATATATGTGTTACTAATGTTTGGATCAATATAAGTATGTATTAATCGATATAAATAAACACTTGCATAATAACAACTATTGGTTATAAATAATTAATGTTTAGGTCAATATTGGTTTGAGTCAATTTCTGGTTGGGTCATTCTTATGTCAGAATGAATCAAGTCGATTTGGTTCCTCACTTCCTCTTGGATCAACTTCGAGTGTAGATAGAGTCAGGTCACTTTTGCCGAGTCTAATCATGATCAGTATCAGGCCGTTATATCTTTTATAATACAGAACCAGACAAAATTAGGGGCCTTTAACTAGTCAATACTAATAATAGACTTAATAGAGGTTTAAAAAGTGATCATTGATATAGTTTTGGTAATGATTTTGTGCCCTTCCTAGTCAATCGTCCAGAAGGCCAGAATTATACCCAGGACTGTTTCTGGTCATAATCTATTAGCATGTACAATCCCTGCCATAAAATATTACAGAGCTGCAGTTTTTTTTAGCAACCTACTCCCACTAATTATACTATCTGATCTCATCTTTGTTACAAATTAATATAAGATTAATTAACCTTGGCACAACTCTAACAAAAAAAAGATGGACATTTTCTCAGCCATCTTAACTTTCATAGCAACTGCACTTTCATTGATCTTTATACTTTTCCTTGCTCTACTCATCAAAATATACTCAGGAAAATCAATTCACAAGCCAAACTATCCACCAGTTGATGGAACAGTCTTCCATCAACTGTTTTATTTCACAACATTATACGACCAC
The DNA here is from genome assembly GCA_947648045.1 of Beta corolliflora. Taxonomy (NCBI): domain Eukaryota; kingdom Viridiplantae; phylum Streptophyta; class Magnoliopsida; order Caryophyllales; family Amaranthaceae; genus Beta; species Beta corolliflora. Next base: position 110,918 of record CANSZD010002270.1, on the reverse strand, counting down.
CAAACTAAAACTGCTCGAAAACATTCTACACAGGGGCGGGGCTACCGTGAGTGAGGCCCTGTACAAAATGTGAAGTTGGGCCCTTAATTCATTGTAGAAAAGAAACACACTATTCTTATGACCTGTAAAAATTTACAAAATTATTAGAGAAAATGTCAATAACATTACAAACATTTTAAGAAAAGAACGAAATTTTAATCAATTATTTTGCAGAAGCATATCTAACACTGCCAAAATAAAATATAGCATGAGAAATATAATATATACAAGCATACAAAAAAAAAACGAATATAAACAATTAAAATTTCAATCATTCATCAATAAGATTATTCGACAAAAAATATTGGAAGTAAAATAAAACTGAAAAATTTACACATTACCATAAAAGATCATACTGATTTTGCCAACCTTATTGTTGCATTGATTCCCTAAGACATGCAAGATTCCAAATTTCGATATATTTAGCCCATTGTAGAAGATTTGCAATCCTATTAATTCTAAAGGTTGAAGATTCTTTTTTGAAGAGCTAGTGAAAATTTTGGTTTCTCGAAAGTGAGAATGTCGTCTCTTGAATTTATCTGAGAGTGGAAGGTTGAATTTCAATGTTACCGAGTTTTAGTATTTGGGTATTTACGAGAGGTTAGAAGTAAATGAGGAGATTTGAATGGACAAGGAATTAAAGGGTTTGTCTCGTAAATGGTCAATTGAAGCCAAAAAAAATGTGCATCCAACTGTCAAAGAGTGAATGTGGGGAAATTTTCATAAACATGACTCCACTCAGAATCGAGCTTTCGACCACGTAGTAGATGACCCAATGTTTTAACCACTGTTCTAGATTGTTTTCTGCTTATTGCAGTGGAATATTAAAACCTAAATACAAAATATAGGGGCCCCTTTTATTTGGGGGCCCTGTGCGGT
>CANSZD010002270.1:0-105000 GCA_947648045.1 Beta corolliflora | reverse complement strand
CACTGGTGAAAAAAAGGGAGATTGTTAAACATCGCCCCAAAATTTCTTAAAATTACCCCGGTTCCACTTTTAATTTACTATTTTACCCCTTCTCTTTGTTCCACCACTCGTTACCCCCCGCCACCACCTACCTCCTCCTGCCATCTGCCACCACCCACCTCGTAAAAAAGTTGATTTTAATTGGGGCTAAGGGGCGAACGTCTGGCCAGGACGTTCGACCCTTTAACTGAAAAAATTTCGAAATATGGGTGGTTGAGGAGGTGGAGGTGGCGGTGGGGGCTGGAGGTGGCGTTGCGGCAGGAGGTGGTGGTTTGGGAAAAGAAAAGAAAAAAAGCAAGGAAGGGTAAAGTTGGAAATGTTTGATGGACCCGGGGCGATTTTAAGAAGTTTTGGGGCGATGTTTAACATTATTCCAGGAAAAAAAAGGAGTTATTACTTCTTGTATGGACATAAACTCTTGACTCTCTTTTTCAATACATTTTCTACTTTAAGATTATCATTTTAAATCAGGTCATTTCGAATTAAGCCAGATTAACCACTAAATTTGTGTGTTACTAATGTTTGGATCAATAAAAGTATGTATTAATCAATATAAATAAACACTTGCATAGCAACGAGTATTGGTTTTAAATATTAATGTTTAGGTCAGTATTAGTTTGAGTCAATTTCTAGTTGGGTATATTTACGTCAGATGGATTCGGGTTGTTTTGGGTCCTCTCGGCCCTCGGGTCAACTTCGAGTGTAGATAGAGTCAGGTCACTTTTGCCAAGTCGAATAATTGCTAGAGTATTGTAAAAATGTTAATGTTAGATGGACTGGGACCCATGATAGAGTTGGGTTGAGTAGTAAGAGGCATGCTGGGATGGGAATGTGGGCTTCTGTGAGTGGACCACTGGAAGGGCTGCACTCGAGGTGGAGAGCAACGCTAGGCTGGAGCCACAACAGGACCTAAGCTAGAGGAGGGGGCGAGCATTTGGTGAAGTGAGAGGAATAGAGGCCTGGGTTGCTGGTTGGGCCGAATTTTGAGGAGAAATAGGGGCCTGATCGTGCATTTGGTGAAGAATAGAGGGTTGAAGACCACTTTCTAAATAATCATAAGAATGTGAAGGAGTTGGACTTTGGCGAATGGAAACTGTTATTCATAAAGCAAAACATGTAGGCAGATAATGTACCCTCTATGATTAGAAGGGTAGCCTAAGAAAATATATGGTATGGATCCTGCTTGAAGTTTATGGATGGTAGTGGAGAAAAAGAGGCGATAGCAAAGGCATCCAAAAATAGGGAGATGAGAGTAAGACGGTATAGTATGATAGAAAATTTGAGTGGTAATTGAGAATTTTAGTTGGAAGTATATTAAGAAGATATGTAGCCATTTGAAGAGCATGATGCTAAAAAGAGGGTGGTATAAAAGATTGAGCAAAGCATTGTGCGGACAATATAGTTGATGGTCACGATTTTCCGTTTGGCTTTGCTTTCTGGGAGGAAGTATAGGGGCATGAGAAACGCAAATGCGTACCATTTTGTGCACAATATTTATGAAATGGACCATTATCGAATTCTCGGCCTTTATCACATTCACATATTTAATTTCTTTCTCAAATTGTGTTTTAATGTAAACACGGAATGAAAGAAACATATTGTGAACGTGAGACTTGTGAGAAATAGGATAGGTCTGTAATTATCAACGTACAAAATGCATAGAGATGGATAGTCATTTTGTGCTTAAAAAAGGTTCAACGAGGAGAGGTGCGTGTTCTTCATGTCTTATCTCGTTATCAAATTGCTCATATTTTTACTAAAGGACTTCTGCATGTACTTTTTGATGACTTTCGGGATAGTCTAATCGTCAGCCTACCTCCCGCTTCGACTCATGCAGTGCGGGGGTAAGATAGAGTATTGTAAAAGATTCCCCTTACTTATAGCTTAGCCTATAACCATGTCTTCCCTTTATATATTGTACTATGATCAATAAGAAAGTCAGCCAATTATCTTCTGTCAATCATGATCAGTATTGGGTTGTTATATTTTTTTTATATACAGAATCAAATGAAATCAGGGCCTCTTAACACTCTAACTCGTTGATAGTACACTCTGAAGGTTTAAAATATGTTCATTTATATAGATTTGCTGATTTGGTTATGATTTTGTGCCCTCCTCCTAATCAATCGTCCAGAAGACCAGAATCAAACGCAGGATTTTCCGTGGTCATAATTTTTTTTTTTTTGAAGGAACGTGGTCATAATTTTTTTGCATGTACAATTCCTGCCATAAAATATTTAAAAGCTGCAATTATTTTAAGCAACATTTTCTTAAGCAACCTAGTCCCGTTGATTTTTCTATTTGATCTCATCTTTGTCCCAACTCAATATAAGATTAACTAACTTGGCACAACTCTTACAAAAAAAAAAATTGGACATTTTCTCAGCCATCTTCACTTTCATAGCAACTGTACTTTCATTGATCTTTATACTTGCCCTTGCTTTACTCATCAAAATATACTCAGGAAAATCAGTTCACAAGCCAAACTATCCACCAGTTAATGGAACAGTTTTCCATCAAATGTTTTATTTCACAACATTATTCGACCACCAAACTAAAACTGCTCGAAAACATTCTACATATCGCCTTCTAGCACCCGATCAGAGTGAATTCTATACAACTGATGTTAGAAATGTAGAACACATTCTGAAAACAAAATTTGATAAGTATGCAAAAGGTAAATATAATAGAGATATACTTAGAGATCTGTTTGGTGAAGGGATTTTTACAGTGGATGGAGATAGGTGGAAGCAGCAGAGGAAGCTTCCGAGTGTCGAGTTCTCAGCCCGTGTCTTGAGAGATTTCAGCTGTGTTGCTTTCCGGGGAAGTGCAGCAAAACTTGTCAAAAATATTTTTGTTGAAGCTATGATGTATAGCGCACACCACATGTGAGTGTCCCACATTGATAAAATAAGAGAGATGGGTTCACTCTATAATGCAAAGGGGCTACTCTCCTTATTGCCATATGGTTTTAAGGTGGAACCTCATTTGTCTTGTGAAGTGGACTCTCTCTCCTTGTGATGGGTGCGGCTCAGGCCCATATTTAACATGGTATCAGAGCCAGGCCCAAAGATGGGTCCGTTAATTTACTCTGGGCCAATTGAAAAAGGGACCTCACATGTGAGGGGGAGTGTTGAAGCTATGATGTATAGCGCACACCACATGTGAGTGTCCCACATTGATAAAATAAGAGAGATGGGTTCACTCTATAATGCAAAGGGGCTACTCTCCTTATTGCCATATGGTTTTAAGGTGGAACCTCGTTTGCGTTGTGAAGTGGACTCTCTGTCTTTATGATGGGTGCGGCCCAGACCCATATTTAACATGGTATCAGAGCCAGACCCAAAGATGGGTCCGTTAATTTACTCTGGGCCAATTGAAAAAGGGACCTCACATGTGAGGGGGTGTGTTGAAGCTATGATGTATAGCGCACACCACATGTGAGTGTCCCACATTGATTGAAGAAGAGAGATGTGTTCACTTTATAATGCAAAGGGGCTACTCCCCTTATTGCCATATGGTTTTAAGTTGGAACCTCATTTGCGTTGTGAAGTAGACTCTCTCTCCTTATGATGGGTGCGGCCCAGGCCCATATTTAACAAGGTATCAGAGCCAGGTCCACAGCTGGGACCGTTAATTACTCTAGGCCAATTGAAAAAGGGACCTCACATGTGAGGGAGACCGAAGAGTGTTGAAGCTATGATCTATAGCGCACACCACATGTGAGTATCCCACATTGATTAAAGAAGAGAGATGGGTTCACTTTATAATGCAAATGGGCTACTCCCCTTATTGCCATATGGTTTTAAGGTGGAAACTCCTTTGGGTTGTGAAGTGGACTCTCTCTCCTTGTGATGGGTGCGGCCCAGGCCCATATTTAACAATTTTTCAGTTTGCTAAGGCAAATGATACCTTTGACATCCATGTAAGTGTTGCGTTGGCTTAAATTTTCTTTGTTCTTTTTCTGATCAGATTGTTACTAGGAATGAAAATCATGCCAATTTTTTATTTATGATGTTCTGTAATATATTGTCTTTAGGTTGAATTTGTATCTGAAAGTCTGCGCGTAAACTAAAAATACTTCTCGAAATGCTCGATTCAAAGCAGAAACGGCATGCTATTCTTTTGTTAAAAAAAGAAAATATATACGTTAAGAAATAGCAGCAGATAGTTGTGTTTTTGTATAGAAACTTAAGGTGAAATTAACAACGGTGTTTAGGTAAGTGAGAACTGTAGTTGTCTTCATAAAGTCCGTCCAGAATCAATCAAAGTCCGCCAGAACAGTAAAAATTGTTTCGGTATTACTCCGGAGAAACCCAATTCGATGCTTAAGGCAGCTAGAGGAAGTCACTCTTCACTATTTATAGTGATAGGGTGATAGGCAGTGGCATTCCCATTAGTTTGAGCAACAGGGACATTTGTATCGTTAGTTCGTTACTAGTCCCTGTTATATTGAAGTAGATTCCACTGCCTATCGCCCTAATCCTATCACTATAATAGTGAAGAGTAACAGGCCAAACAAGTTATGTACTTGGCATGGTTAAAGATAATATAATTCAAATTGGTTATTACCGTTAAAGGACCAACTCAACCAAAAGCTTCAGCTGATGGTTGGAGTCCCAGGAATAGTTTTTAACTCTATCACTCCCCCCTCACACTGGCTCTAATACGGTGATACCATGTTAAATGACCAACTCAACCAAAAGTTTAAGCTGATGGTTGGAGTCACATGAATTGTTTTTAACTCTATCAATTACATCAGGAACGAACATAATTTCTGAAAGTTCATTATAAAGTTTGTAACACTTCAAATGATGCAGGATTTGCTAATGAGATGTACATTGGATTCTATATTCAAAGTTGGTTTTGGGGTTGACTTGAACTGTCTTGAGAGATCAAGCAAAGAAGGGGTTGAATTTATGAAGGCTTTCGATGATGCAAATGCATTAATTTATTGGCGATATGCTGATCCGACCTGGAAGCTTAAGAGAGCCCTTAATATCGGCTCTGAGGCTGCACTAAACAAGAACATCAAAGTCATCGATACATTTGTTAACGGAGTAATCACCACAAAGAGGAAACAACTAGATGAGCAACATGATTCTGTAAGTTACCACTTCAGGGAATTAATTACATGAAACTAATCATAGATAGTGTAACGAAGTAATTAATGGTTGCATCAATGTTGTTATTGCAGAATGTGAAGGAAGATATACTATCTAGATTTATAGAAGCAAGCAAGAAAGATCCTGACCAAATGACTGATCAATATCTGAGGGACATTATTCTGAACTTTACTATTGCTGGAAAAGATGGTACTGGAAATGCGATTTCATGGTTTATCTATATGTTGTGCAAGAACCCACTAATACAGGAAAATATTTTCCAAGAAGTTAAAGATTTCATTCCAGAAACTGAGGATGAAGTTGATGTTGATAATTTTGTGGATCAAATTAGCGATGAAATGCTAGACAAGATGCATTACCTTCATGCTACTCTTACAGAGACTCTGAGGCTGTATCCTGGAGTTCCCATGGTAAATTGTTTGATTTTGTATTAGTCTACTAGAAGTGAAATTTCCATGAGAAGTTAACTTACATAATGGGAGTTACTTTAATAGAATTCACTAAGATGGGTACGTGTTTTTATGTCAACCAAGTAACACCGAGGCTTTCTACTTTTCAAGAATGTCTAATACCCATGCTCTATTCATTTCGACGAGGCACACACTTTGTTTATATGTTGCATGTGTCAATATATGGAATGTTTATTTTTATATGTTGCTTCTAATATGTTGATGCACATTGCACACATATATTGTAGGATGGAAGGGCAGCATTAGATGATGATGTACTTCCAGATGGTAACAAGGTCAAGAAGGGAGATGATATATACTACTTAGCCTATGCAATGGGCAGAATGCCATACATTTGGGGAGATGATGCCGAGGAATTTCGTCCTGAAAGGTGGCTCGATCAAAATGGAGTTTTTAACCCAGAATCACCTTTCAAATTTGTAGCATTTCATGTGAGTGGCCTTACTTCCTTTGTCCATGTACATATGTCACGTTTGACTTTTCACTAATTTTTAGATCATTTTTTCCCCCGATAATTAGTAGTATTTATCGATATTAACAATAAAGCATGACAAGCATGATACATGAGAAAAATAGGTGACAACAACTAATTTTTAGATTATATGACCTGTTCTTTTTATATATTATGTTAAAGTGGCCCTTTTATATGATATTGTACGAATGGTATTGATTCATGCATGTATCAAATAATTAAGTATTCAAAAAGTGACGGTAATTTAGAAATTGAATGATATGGTGATAAAGGTAGGTACTTAGAGGTTCTTTTGGTAAGTGAACGTTTTTATTGAACATCTTAAAGAGATCATATCATAACTTAGTTCTTAGAAGTGCGTAAAAAGTTGTATATATATAAATAACATCTAATTGATTTCACTACATCATATTGAAATTGGCAGGCGGGTCCTCGAAGTTGTCTTGGAAAAGACTTTGCTTACAGGCAAATGAAGATTCTTTCAATCACACTTCTTCGATTTTTCAAATTTAAGTTAGGAGATGAGACGAGAAAGGTTACTTATAGAACTATGTTGACACTACACATCGATAAAGGGCTCCATGTTAAAGCTTTGCAAAGGGTAACAATATAATGCAACTACTCTTTGCACGTCGTTAATTTGATACTCCTTCCGTTTCTTATTAGTTTACCCATCTTTTTTTATGTTTTTAGAATGGACCCACTAGTTTTATATTATTATCTTTTACATAAAGCACCTTTTTTCTATTTGTCACTATCCTTGTGTCTCTTAGCCTACAAAAAAATAATATTTTCTTTGTCTTTAGAACCCATATACTATTTCTTCTAAAACTATGTGTTCAAAAAAGTGGGTAAACTAATAAGAGACGGATGGAGTACTTCTTATTATGAAAATTCAATAGAAGTTGTAATGGGTAAACGACTAAAAAGGTCTTTAATAATTATTTTTCCCTACTCATTGGTTGGGTGATGTAAGGCAGTAAGGGTTTGTAATGTACTTTTCCAAGAAGATAATTTTATACAATGATTGTATTTTCCTTTGACATTAGCAACATCTATACTAATATATTAAAAGGTGTTCCAACGAAAGTCTATGTGCCACGTGACACCTCCTCTAAGGTGCTAATGCAAATGCTCTATTTCAATGTCAAACCTCTCAACTAAAAAAGTAACATTGTGTAGTTACAAGGTATCGAACTCATGACCTTTGAAATGAAAAGTGAGAACTTAACCATGAATCCAACATTACATCAATGTTTACTATTTCAAAATATAATACAATAATGTCTTATAATTATATCTTATTAAAAGACTTATACAAGTAGTTAAATCCCTAACACTTTAATAGTAATAAAAAGAGACTATTGTAGACGTAAACTCTTAGTTCGGCCAATAATTTGTAGAAAGTTAAGCTATTGTTTTCATCTCCAAACTTTTAAGAGTTTTTTTTTTTCAAAATACTATGCAATTATTTATCATGTCATACGTCAATTTTTCCTCAATAGACAAAAAATTACGAAAAGTAATAACCCGGGGCATCGTCCGGGATACTCACTAGTTTGTATTATAAAAGTGGCCTAAGATTTCTCATACATCAATTCATCAATTGTACCATGTGTTGTGCACTTGTTTGATCTTATTACAACTTGGGAAAAAGAAGGGGGTTTCTGCCGAGAACATATGAAAATATAAGTTTTCTTGTCAAACTTTTGATTGTCCAATAAATGTTTGTTTTGTGTTACATAAAATATATAACAATGATAGGAAATTAGATAGAAATATTTCAAATATTCTGGTTGGTAAAAAATTAGATAAATCATATAACGTAAAGAATATGATGTGCTTAGGGGTGGCAAAAAGTGACCCAACCTGATAACCCGACCCGAACCTGATCCGAATTAAACGGATTTTGGTTAAGTTTTTTGATTTGTTTAAGTAAATGGGTCGACCTGAACCCGACCTGAAAACTAAATGGGTTAGGTTCGGGTCGGAATTTCCAACCCGAAAGCAACCCACCTAACCTGTTTAACCCTTTTAATATGTGTTTAGCCTTTAGGCTTAGCTCTATTTTTAATTTTGGGCCAAGCCCAATGAATTGGTGTACAATAGAGTATTAGTGTGTAACGAAATTATAATACTGAAGTTTCATTTGATTATGTATTTTTGCATTAAATGTTATATTTTATAAGAATACAATGTTTGAAGAGTAAAATTCTAAAATTTATGTTCTAATGATATTAATTTGGGTCGGGTCAATTTTGGGTTAACTCGTTTTTAGACCCAAAAATAAACTTTGAAAAATGATAAGGTTAAACTAGAGCTGATCAACTCCAGCCCGGGCCGACCCGGTTTTTGGGCGGGTTTGGGCAGTTTTTTTGGCCCACGGGCGGGCCGGACCCAGTTTTTTTTTGACGGGCTTTGGACAAGCCAAAAAAGACTTTTTAGTCTAAATTTTGGGCCGGCCCGTTTTGGTCCGGAAAAGCCCGCTCGGGCCGGCCCGAAAATAATGGGCTTTGGGCACAAATTTTTGGCCCGAATTTGGGCCCGGCCCGCCCAATGGGGTAATTTTTTTTGTCGCGGCCCGACCCGGCCCGACACATGATCACCTCTAGGTTAAACAGGTCGGTTCAGGTCAACCTGTTTATAAATGGGTTAGGTTTGGGTTGGAATTTCTAATCTGTTTAAGTAAATAGGTCGGGTTCAGGTTTAGGGGTGTTGACCCGTTTATGTAAACAGGTCAACCCGAATCTGACCCGACCCAATTGACAGCCCTAGATGCGCTTAGCTTCCCATACTTCTAATATGATTTTAATCTCTGTGTTTCTTAGACATCTTACCATTTACTAAAGCTATGAAATTGGCCATATTAATAGGTAACATAAGATCCTTAAAAATTGCGACTAACTTCTTAATTTTATCTACATCTTTGTTTTTATCTTTACACTTGTCTTTTTGTAGTTTAAGATTCAAAGCTTCAGAATTACGATCATATCTGGCACTCTCTTGATCTTTTTTGGTCACCATCAATATTTTTATTGACACCTTAGCTAGAAGAATTTCAAAAAAATTTGATACTTTGAAAAATATATTTAAACAAAATTTGCAAGATTCACAAAAAATAGTATCAAACTAATTATGATCTCACTTTATACATGACAGGATGAATCTATCTTTGCTACACACGCAAAAGATGCTTTTTTGCGCGATTCAAGGGAGTGGATGTGATTGGAAGTCGCCAATAAGTGCTTAAATAAAGGAAGGCTTATGAACTTTCTTCGATTTCATAAAGGCACAAAGAATGGACTATCAAAGAGACATCAAATACGGACTAATCCAACAATGGATACCTTATAGTTTCAATAAGAAACTAGTTTGTTTAAGACGGCGACGACCGAAGTACTTTGCTTAGGCTACGTCTTGTCTTTTTCAAATTCTTTAATAAGGCAAAAGCATTCAGTAGTTTGATTTAAACTTTAGTTAGATGTATCTTGGTGATAGAATGATGATGCTTCAAATAGATGGTTAGGCGATGGAAACCTTTTGCACAACTTTTTGAGTCAAGTATGACGAGAGGACACATGTTGGCAAAGAAATGCCACTTCATGGATGGCAATGACGTCATACAAGTGATTAAGAGACAGGATGGATGACATATGACGGGGTGCAGTTTCTTCCCCACGTGTTTTAATAATATATTGATATTGATGATTAACTCCATAGCTTTTGAACTATAAATGAATTGAGGGTATGCATCTGAATCCACCCAAAATTGGCTTTTACTTTATTTAACATATTCATCATAAATTTAATAAAATCATATTAACACACCAAATACAAAGTATGTTAATAAGTTGTTTAGTAGCACATATGCACTAACTTGAAGGCAACTAATAGATAATACTTCCTCTGTTTTTTTAATTGCAACGTTTCTCTTACCTGGGAGTTTCATATTAATTGCAACGTTTCTTTATTTGGTAATATCTTCTCTCTATCTCGCCTATCACATGACACCCACCTTTTATCTATCTCTATCTTATCTCCTCTTCACATGGTTTCTTAAACAATGTGCCAATGGGGATATTACAATTATTATAGAATGGAGGAAGTATAATTTTTAAGCATTTATGGGTTGATTAGCAAATAGAGGAGTTGATCAAACGTTATAATATTAATTAATTATATTGAAACACAATAAGTCACAAAAGGCTACATCTCGACAGATTTGCTAAATAGCTAAGTAATATAATCAAAGTAAGATAGAAAAAAAAAAGCTAGAAAAATTTTTGTTTAAGGGAAACAAAAGAAAGTATAAAGATCCTAAATAAGTGATACCTTTTTTTCTTGAGAGAAGAGTGTCCTAATTAATTCTCTATCTTACCTAAAAAAAAAGTAATACATTTACCCGCTTAATTCTTGTGATATTATGGTAGAACATCAAACCTTAAAATGAACTTTTGAAAACACATAGGGAAGTATGGTTATGTACCATGTCATTTTAAGGTAGTTGACTAATTGCTTAGAGAAAAGGGGTAGATTAGGGTTATGAGTGGAGAGAATTAGGGTCGCTTGAGATAAATATAGAAAAGAGATGATGTAAAATCAAATGAAGAGGAGCTCAACCCTTATTTATAGGAATATGTGAAAGGTAAAAAGTGGAGCAAAATGTTGTAGATAAGCCATGCGCATAACACAAGGGTCTTGCGGATGATTGGATGAAGCACGGGCCTGATTAGAGTCTGGGTCGGGTTCAGCCAGACCCTAGACCCAGACCTTAAAATTTTTGCTGGACCCTGACTCAGACCTTAAGGGTCTAGAAAAGATGGACCCATACCCTTAAAGTCTACAGGGTTTAGGGTCTAGCCTATTTCTTTTATTTTTCATAGTACCTATGATCCGTAGGGTTTGGGTGTAGGCCTTTAGGGTCCAAATGACAAAAATTGAAATTTATAAATACAAAAGTTTTTCTCTAAAACACAAAAGGCAAAAATAATATTAAATAACTTTAGGATCCAAGTGAAGGGTCTGAATAGGGTAGGGTATGAATCAAAAATATTAAGACCCAGATCCGGACCCTTAGGGTCTAGAAAAAGTTGAACCCAAACCCTACATTAGGGTCGGGTCCAATAGGATTCGATTAGGGTCCCGGACCCGTACCCATCCCTAGGCTTGGCACATGCCAAGTAATGGCAACGCCTCCTAGCTTAATATAAAGGTTGGTACACACAATGCTTATATAAGTGATGCGTTATATGATCAGACTGACTTTCAAATATGTATTATAATTACAAAGCTTTAGATAACGTGTAAATCTCTACTAATAAAAAAAGCAACTTTTAGGGACTTATTAGTGTCCACATAAAGTTGTAAAAAGACTAAAAACATAAACTGAACTTTATCAACTATTTTTTTTTTAAAAGAACACACCAACGCCCTAATTCCACGGCAAATTATCTTTAACTCCCTTCCCCATCATGAACAATTATACAAACTTAACTTTCTCTTTCTTTTTAAATCACAACCAACACTTTTAGAGCTTGTTTGGCACAAGTTTTGAGACAGATTAAGTCAAAACACTAATTAAGAAAAATAAGAGTGTTTGGTTAGCTAGTGGTATGAGTAGCTTGTAGTGGTATGAGTAGTGTTTTAGTTTGTCAAAAGCTACAATTTGTAGCTTTTGGGGTTAATGTTTAGTGATGCATAAATTTTATATTAAAGTTTTCTCTGAGTTTTTGAATAGTTATTTGTTCTTTTACAGAACATCAATATTTTATATCGATATTTTGACATCTAACATGCAACTAGTAAACAACTACTTTGAAATTACATTTTTCCGTTATTTAGATGTTGGCTAAATGTAAATTATGTCAAATTTTTATTTAGAGAAACTTTTGAACAATTGTTCTTACATATTATTAGAGGTTATCAAAAGTAAAACAATTTAGCTTTATTTTTACTTTCATGCACATTACGTGCATATATGATTAACTCTCTATATAGCAAGTAATTATACTAATTAGAGACAAGAGAGTAATAATACTTGTACTTCCTCCATTTTTTTTACTCGCAACACTTTCCTAAAAGGGAAATAATTAATTACTTGCAACACTTTCTATTTTTGCTTTTCCTTTCTCTCTATCTCTCTCCAATCACGTGGGTCTTACCATTTTTTCCTCTCTACCTCTCTCATACCCAAAAATTGCATTGGAGTTGATGAAAAAAAAATGTTGCGAGTAAAAAAAACGGAGGAAGTATTACATTACTCGTACAAGATTAGAAATTAAAACTCATTTGCTAATTTTTTTTTTTTTTTTAAGGTAAGGAGAAACCTTGACAAGTTGGGGGGGGGGGAATAAAGGGGATCCCAACTTGCCAAGGGTGAGAATCGATCCCAGGACCTCCTAGAACCGGGAGGGAAGCCCTGTAAAAATAAAAAAAATAAAAAAATAAAAAAAATTTAGCAAATGAGTTTTAATTTCTAATCAAGAACTCATTTGCTAAATGCCGTCCTAAAATATCCAGTTAACGCCCTGTATAAATATGAATACATGTATTTTCACTATTTATACTGTACTCTCTTTCACTCTCCTACTCTCCCACTCTCTTCACTCTCCCTCACTCTCTTCACTATCTATTCCATCTCCCTCACTCTCTCTCACTACATCATCAACAAGATCTCCCTCTCTGGTGACTTTGGACCGGCGACCTTAAAGAACACGAACTCCGGCAAGACCAAGTATTGGAACTCCTTAAAGTAATCGAAGTCCGGCGAGACGAAGTACTTGAACTCCGGCGACCTGAAAGTACTGGAACTCCGACATGAACAAGTGCTCGAACTCCGGCAAGACCGACAACACGTGGCAGAAAGTTGCGGAGCGGCTCGAACTCCACGAAGTATCTCCGGCGACCAAGGTTAGTGTTGAATATGTAAAAATATGCCCAGACGTCTAAAATAGACGCTTCACCACAGGCATAGGTGCCAAAGTTAGGCGGCTATACTCGTGGTGCAAGCGCCTCTTTCAGGCGCCCACTGGGCGGGCGCGGATGTGTCGTGTGCACCGCACCCGGCCAAAGATAAAATTTCTCCTACTCTCTTTTACAATTAAATGTAGAAGGGAAGTAAGGTTCGTATCCACAGGGAAACAGGGACAAGTTTAATATCTAGCGTGAATCAATACCGAGATGACTCTTAAAGGTCGAGTAACCTAATAACAAGGGGGGTTTGCAAGTTGATTATACGAACAAACTAAAATTAACTAGCAACTAAATAAAATGAGAAATCACTATGGGAATATCTTGAATCCGATTAACATCCACTTCAATTCATTATCGATCCTTGAACCTCCACTCTAATTATTTCCATAATTATCTATTGTCGAGAATTAATCTCGTGTTCTCCTTATTCTTAGTTGAATAGCACGATCAGCGTGACTATAAAACCATAACCAAAGGATAACCTAGTCCGATAGCGTCTAAGTTCAATCCAATAGCAGCAATAAACACAGAGAACCAACAGACCTGCTAACGTCATACAAGCGATGAACATTCAACAGTTAATTCAATTTCCCCAAGAAATAACCAAGACGATCTGCATCTGAGTTACTCCCTAGTTTGCTACCAATTGATAAAAGAATAAAACAATCTGATTCTATTCTTAAATCTAGCATTAGATTAATTACACAATCAAACTAGTAATATTCCTAGCATAATCATGCAAAAATCATAGAAAGCAAGCATAGAAATTAAACCATAATCAAAGAAACTAAATAGAGAGGAAAGATCTCACAATAATGCTTAAAGCTTCATGTTAATCTCGTTCAAGAACAGTTTCAAGCTACAATCGGCATAGCAATAGCCGATCCCATAATTGAAATCTACAAAACTAAACTAGAAAATAAAAACTAAAAAGAGAAGATAAGAAGAGAAGAATGGAGTGTTGGATATTCTCTCTCCTCAAGTGTGTGTCCCCCTAGGTCCAAAAACAAAGTTTAGTATTTAAACTAAGGCTCAAAAGTCAGCCGACATTTAGACCGACCTAGGGGTCGCGAGGTGCGGCGTAGGTCGCGAGGTGCGAAGGGTGTTCTGCCTACCGCGCATTTGGCTGGGCAAGGCAGGTCGCACCTCGCGAAGCAGGTCGCGAGGTGCGAGCAAGGAGGTCGCGAGGTGCGACCATGCTCGCGAGGTGCGAGCTCGAGCCGGGCGGTGCTTGCTTTGCCGGGCGCCGGGCGTGCATGTTGGGCGCGCGCAAGGCTTGCGGTAGCTTGCTGCGATGGTCGGGCGTGCGGTGTTGAGCGTGCACGCGAGAGCCGGGCTATGATGCCGAGCTTGTGGTGATGCTTAGGCTTGCGGTGATCACGAGAGCTTGGCTTGGTGAGCTTGTGGTGATGCTTAGGCTTGCGGTGATGCTTGGGCTTTGCTCGGCTCAAATGCACTTCACCTTGGAAGCTCGGAATACATGACGTTAACACCAATTATCTCGCAAAGCTCCGAACTTCCGCTAAGGGTTAAATAAAACATGAACGTTAACAATTACAATCAAACCCTTAGCAAAGTGCACCCAAAGTTACGTAAATACTACGTGTAACTTGAGCGTATCAAATACCCCCCACACTTGAACTTTACTCGACCTCGAGTAAACTCAAAATGAGGATCACCAAATAAATCATCACCCAAGCTAACGACACCAACCTACACTCCCCATCAACTACACCATCATTATCACATCTTAACAAAATACGCTCAAAACCTAAACGTAAGGGACGATGATTCCCCCACACTTAGATTCAAGCTACTATCAGAAATACAGACGCGACAACAATAATCACCAAACGACAACCAAAATGTGAGCTCAAATCCTGAAGGATCTCAAAGGAGTTGAACCCACTCCAACGCCACAATCAAAATGACAACTCGCCTAAATCCTCAAAAGATAAACTAAAAATACTACTACAACAACTAATTTAAAATAGCAAGCCATGGAATGAAGACAAAAAGGGATAAATTCCATGCTTACTCCCAAAAACAAACAATCAACCAAAAGAATGTGAAAGCCAAAATAAATCTTCACAAAATCAAGGATGAAATAACCAATCCAACCCGAAAACGCTTTCCACCTTATGACACCAACTCCGGCAAATGAGTTTTCAAAGTACAAAATTCTCTCTTAATCTCTCATTTTGCCTAGGAGCCCTTTCGGGTTTTCATCCTAGCTTCTCACATTTCTTTTTTCTTCTCACCATCTTACCCGCTCAATTTAAGCCACTTTTTTGCATAGGTTGCCCTTTCGGGTTTTCAACCTATCCGGGCCCCCATTTTTGCCCGAGTCGCCCACCCTTGTGGGTTTTCAACTCAGCGGGCTTCATTTCATCACTTTTTTTTTTTATATATTTTTTTTCCATTTTTTTTCATTTTCATTTTTTTTTCAAATTGAAAGTAATATATACAACATAGATACATGAGAATGAGAATAATATATACAACATAGATACATGAGAATGAGAATACCCTCCCCCCTACTTAAACTACACATTGTCCTCAATGTGTCGACAATTAAAAGAAAAAGTATACTGAAAATAGGGGGGAAATTTGAAAATCGGGTAAATCGAAGATCGAATGCTCAAAACTCATGAAAAGCAATCCGTCAAACTCAAACTTCTTAACAACACCAACTCAAATCTCACAACTCAACTCACAACCCTCTCCCTCGAATCACTCAAACAAATGACAAGTTCAAAAGTTTTGAATTTTTGAGATTTGCACCTAACTTAAGAGATCGAAAAGATACATTAACAATCTCAACCCTCTAGTTGTACCAACTCCTAGCTATTTGAAGTCCTCCCAACGGATTTTCTTTTGTGGATTTTGGTTACAAGTGAATTAAGATTGGTTGTGGATCTTTTTAGTGGGTGGGCAGTGGGTGAAAGAAAATTTATTGTGGTGGTGGAAATTTGATGAGAAATAAAGAAAAAGAAAGAAAATAAAAGGGGTCTCGGGTTGCCTCCCGAGAAGCGCTGTTGTTTAAAGTCGTTAGCTCGACTTAGTACCTTGAGCTCAATAATTAGGCTTGTGCTCCATATGTGACAATGGTGGCTCCATGTCAACCTCCAATTCAAGTACCCGCAAAAGCAGTTCGAAGAACTCTTGCAATGCATCGTTAGTGGTACAGTTTCAAAACAAGGTGGTAAGTCGGGAGGCTTTTTCCGCTCTTTCAACTCGGGCACCATAACTCCGCACGTTAGTAGGAGGCACACAATCCTCAACCAAGACCTCATCGGCATTCATCAACTCATCAACCTCGCTCAATATCAAGAACATCATGCAAAACGAGAGTCAACAATGTTAATAGAGCAAAGTGAGCTATCATCCTTAAGTAGAAGCTTAGGATCATTTATATCAAATGCCTCTACCTTTCCCTCAAACTCCATAGTCAAAGAACCAAATGCAAACATCAATTTTAGTGCAAGATGTTTTCAAGAAAGGTCGCCCCAAAAGGATTGGGGCGGCATGCTTATCAGGTTCCATCTCCAGAACATAAAAATCAGCAGGAAATTGCAATTTCCCAACCTTAACTAACACATCCTCTAATTTACCCCTAGGATAAACATTGGATCTATCAGCTAGTTGAATCACCACACCAGTTTCATGCAAATTGCCAAGTTTCAAAGACTTATACAATGAATATGGAATCACATTAATTGACGCACCTAAGTCTAACATGGCTTTAGGAAACATGGTGTCACCTATAGTACATGGGATGGTAAACATGCCCGGGTCATTGCACTTTTGAGGTAATTTCTTTTGAAAGATAGCCGAGACATGCTCGCTAGCCTTCACTTTTTCACTCCCTTTTGTTTTTGCTTTCTTTTCGAAGTACACAATTCTTTAAGGAACTTAGCATACCCGGGTACTTGATTTAAAACATCAAAAAGGGGAATGTTTACCTCACATTTACGAAAGACTTCGTAAATGTCGTTGTTGCGCGCCCGCATTGCGGGTTTCTCTCAATACCTCGGGAAATGGTGGCTCTGGTTCATATGGTGGAGGAGGTGATTTTTGGACTTTCTCCTCTTGTTGAGGTGGCAATGATTTACAATCTGTTGTCGGTTCATGCTCGATCACCTCTTCCACTATCTCTTTGTCTCGAACCACCAACCTCTCTTTGCTTGCAATTTCCGCTCCACTCCGCAATGTGATAGCACTCACGTTCATTTTAGGGTTGAGTTCCGTTTGGGATGGCAACCTCACCGAATCCCTAGCCTCTAACTTGGTTACAGCTCCTGCAATTTGGCTTACTTGGCTCTCCAAGTTCTTGATACTCGATCGAGTTTCCTCTTGAAACTGCACCATGTTACCCCGCATGTTAGTCACATTTTTAGTTAAAACATTTAACATTCCTTCAAGTGGACATGCTAGAGCTCGAGTCTTGGCCTTGGGGCCTAGGATAAGGATGTGGTGGTGGCCTCGTTATAATGCTTGTTGTTGATGTTGATTGCCAAATCGAAGTTAGGATGATCTCTCCACCCTTGCTCGGAAACATAGGAGCAGGGGATCATGTCTCTGTAATGCTTGTTGGCCTTGAAAACCTACGACTTTGACCTCTTCCCTAAATTCTTCTTGCATTTGAGGACAAACATCGGTATGATGATCTAAAGAACAAATTCTACAAGCTTTTACCCGTTGAACTCTATTGTTCTTTACCATGAACTCCCGCATCATTGATGTAAGAGCTTGTACTTGATCCTCGACCTTTGAAGAGCTAGAACCCTGGACTTTCAACATTTGTTCTACGATGATTCAATCTTCTACTGAACTGTCTCGAGCCTTCGCCTAGTTCTTCAATGAGTTCTCTAGCCGCAGTTGGGGTTTTGTTTATGAAAGAACCTCCACTAGCAAGCATTCACCATTCGCACATCTTCGTCGAAGAACCATTGTAAAAGTACAAAATGAGGTCTTCATCGAATAACCATGATATGGACAACTAGCACAAAGTCTCTTGAACCTCTCCCAATATTCGTAGAAAGACTCATCGTGTTTCGCTCAATATTGCCGATTTCCTTCTTTAATGTTGATGACTTAGAAGCCTGGAAAGAACTTCTCAAGAAATCGCTTCTTCATTTCAACCCAAGTGGAAATGCAATCGGGAGGAAGATAATATAACCAATCTTTAGCTCCATCCTTCAAAGCAAAAGGAAAAGCTCTCAACTTGATTTGTTCATCCTTTGCTCCACTTGGTTTCATGCCGCACAAACCACGTGAAACTCCGAAAGAAATTTGTTTGGATCTTCTCCATTGAGCCCATGGAACGAAGGAAGCAAGTGTATCAACCCCGACTTCAATTCAAAAGTAGTGCCTTCATCAAGAGCCGGAAATGAGATGCACAATGGTTGTTGATCAAGGTTAGGAGCCGTGAGCTCCCTCAAGGTACGAGTTTCAATTCTCGGAGGCATCTCTTCCTCCACTTCAACGTTAAAGGATGATTCTTGAAAATTTTCTCGTGAACGTTTCTCCACCTGAAAAGAGTCAATTCTAATTCGGGATCGTAATGCAAAGATTCTTTGTTAGTAGTACGAGTGTTAACCATAAACAAAGAGCACAAGCAATACAACCCAAAAACACACTCAATACAAACTAGTAACACCGTTTCCCCGGCAACGGCGCCAAAATTTGGGCGGGCGCGGATGTGTCGTGTGCACCGCACCCGGCCAAAGATAAAATTTCTCCTACTCTCTTTTACAATTAAATGTAGAAGGGAAGTAAGGTTCGTATCCACAGGGAAACAGGGACAAGTTTAATATCTAGCGTGAATCAATACCGAGATGACTCTTAAAGGTCGAGTAACCTAATAACAAGGGGGGTTTGCAAGTTGATTATACGAACAAACTAAAATTAACTAGCAACTAAATAAAATGAGAAATCACTATGGGAATATCTTGAATCCGATTAACATCCACTTCAATTCATTATCGATCCTTGAACCTCCACTCTAATTATTTCCATAATTATCTATTGTCGAGAATTAATCTCGTGTTCTCCTTATTCTTAGTTGAATAGCACGATCAGCGTGACTATAAAACCCTAACCAAAGGATAACCTAGTCCGATAGCGTCTAAGTTCAATCCAATAGCAGCAATAAACACAGAGAACCAACAGACCTGCTAACGTCATACAAGCGATGAACATTCAACAGTTAATTCAATTTCCCCAAGAAATAACCAAGACGATTTGCATCTGAGTTACTCCCTAGTTTGCTACCAATTGATAAAAGAATAAAACAATCTGATTCTATTCTTAAATCTAGCATTAGATTAATTACACAATCAAACTAGTAATATTCCTAGCATAATCATGCAAAAATCATAGAAAGCAAGCATAGAAATTAAACCATAATCAAAGAAACTAAATAGAGAGGAAAGATCTCACAATAATGCTTGAAGCTTCATGTTAATCTCGTTCAAGAACAGTTTCAAGCTACAATCGGCATAGCAATAGCCGATCCCATAATTGAAATCTACAAAACTAAACTAGAAAATAAAAACTAAAAAGAGAAGATAAGAAGAGAAGAATGGAGTGTTGGATATTCTCTCTCCTCAAGTGTGTGTCCCCCTAGGTCCAAAAACAAAGTTTAGTATTTAAACTAAGGCTCAAAAGTCAGCCGACATTTAGACCGACCTAGGGGTCGCGAGGTGCGGCGTAGGTCGCGAGGTGCGAAGGGTGTTCTGCCTACCGCGCATTTGGCTGGGCAAGGCAGGTCGCACCTCACGAAGCAGGTCGCGAGGTGCGAGCAAGCAGGTCGCGAGGTGCGACCATGCTCGCGAGGTGCGAGCTCGAGCTGGGCAGGCTTGCTGCTGGGCGCTGGGCGTGCATGCTGGGCGCGCGCAAGGCTTGCGGTAGCTTGCTGCGATGGCTGGGCGTGCGGTGTTGAGCGTGCACGCGAGAGCTGGGCTATGATGCCGAGCTTGTGGTGATGCTTAGGCTTGCGGTGATCACGAGAGCTTGGCTTGGTGAGCTTGTGGTGATGCTTAGGCTTGCGGTGATGCTTGGGCTTTGCTCGGCTCAAATGCACTTCACCTTGGAAGCTCGGAATACATGACGTTAACACCAATTATCTCGCAAAGCTCCGAACTTCCGCTAAGGGTTAAATAAAACATGAACGTTAACAATTACAATCAAACCCTTAGCAAAGTGCACCCAAAGTTACGTAAATACTACGTGTAACTTGAGCGTATCACCCACCTAAATTTATAAATTTTTTTAATTTTTTTTTTTGCATGTGTTGATCTGCCTTTTTGGCTTCGAATATTGAAATTTTAACTTTGTTAGAATTGCATATGTTAGACTAGGATATTGATGAAAATGAGAAATATGAAATGGAATTCGAATGGGGAGGTGGGCGCCTATTTTAGGCGATTCCACCATAGGTGGGGCGTGTAAAAGAGGCGCTTGCACCACTGGTTGAGCGCCTAATTTAGGCGTGCCGCCAATGGTGAAAGCGCCTATTTTAGGCGCCCGATCTGTTTTTGTAGTTTTAGGGTTCTAAATTCTGAATTTTTTTTTAATATTTAAATATGTTTAGTTTAGAAAATAAAAATTATAAAACTTTGTTAATTATGGTGTATTATATTAGAAAAATGTGTTATTGTGGAAAATTAATGAAATAGGCTAGAAAATATAGTTGAAGAACTTTGTTAGAATTGCATATGTTAGATTAGGTGAATTTTTTGTTTTAATATTTAAATATGTTTAGTTTAGAAAATAAAAATTATAAAACTTTGTTAATTATTGTGTATTATAGTAGAAAAATGTGTTATTGTGGAAAATTAATGAAATAGGATAGAAAATATAGTGGAAGAACTTTGTTAGAATTGCATATGTTAGACTAGGATTGCAATGTGTATTGATGAAAATGAAAATTTTGAAATGGAATTCGTATGGGAAGGGGGCACCTAAATTAAGCGCTTGATCCACTGGTCAGGCGCCTAATTTAAGTGCTTTCACCAGAGGTGAGGCACCTAAAAAAGGCGCTTGCACAATTGGATGGGCGCCTAATTAAGGCGCCCCACTAGTGGTGGAAGCGCCTAATTTAGGCGCCCAACCTTTGGTGCAAGCGCCAAATTTAGGCGCCTCACCTGCGGTGGAAGCACCTAAATTAGGCGCCTGACCCCTTTTTGGTTGTTTTAGGCGCCTAATTTAGTAGATTTACGAATTATGGATTATTTTTAAGTTTACAAAATTATTATTATTAAATTTTGTGAATTATGGTGTATTAAAGTAGAAAAATATGTTATCGCGAAAAATTAATGAAATATAATAGAAAAGATAGTTAATGAAGTTTAGAAAAATAATTAGAAACCGCAAAAAATTAGTGTATAAAATTGATTTTTCATATTATTACATTATTAATATTAATAAAATTTTATACTTTTAATTAAAGATGAGTGGACGAGACAAGGGCAAGGCAAAGTCTTTGCCTACTGATTCGGGTCATCGTCATCCTCATGCGAGAGGAGTGACGATCTCATCGAGGAAGGCTAAAGAGTTGCTTTTGAACAACACTCAGTCTTCATCAGGCGCAAAACAGAGGAGGTACCGGAAATTCCTCCTTTGTCCTTTGCACTGCCTACTCCGACCATTATGACTGTTGAGGCATGGAGACCTCACCCACCTTGGACAGGAGATCCAATGGCGGGGAGAGGCGGGGAACGAGCAAGAAGCGGGGGATTATTATGATAGTCGGTCGGAGCACCCAGATACGGGCCCAGAGGAGGGTCGTGCTTCTAGGGGATGCAGACCACGTACCTCTCGTGGTTGGTTTGCACGTTCTTCAGACGGAGCATCGTGCAATGCTGAGGGATCCGGGACTACTAGGACGGGCAAGAGGAAGGTGACGGAGGATGACACTGCATGGCTAGTACGTGACGTTAGGCCAGGTGGACCGGTGGACGGTAGTGTCATACCGAGTTTTGGAGGGCACATAGCGGCACGCATTTGGGCTGGAGATCCCGAGAGGACTATGTTGAAGTGTCATATCCGGGAGAAGATGTGCAAGAAGCTTCAGGCATGGTACGCTAGTATGAGTTTCGATCTTCAGGGGATGATACAGGCTACTGGATTGAGTCACTTACCTGATATTATGTTTGATCATTTGGATCAACCGTTGATATGTGCGTTTCTCGAGAGGTGGCAGCCGGATACAAACTCTTTCCACCTCCCTTTCGGAGAGATGAGTATCTTGCTCCACGATGTGAGTTCTATTCTCCATATCCCATCAGATGGACTGATTACAGGTGACTTTGGTACATGGGATGACGGAAGAGTTCATGTGCAGAGCTATTTGGGATGGAGAGGAGCGCCTTTTTGAAGGCGCATTGGTCCGGTGGTGGTGTATTCATTGATTATCTGATACAGAGATGTTCTGCTGCCGATCGGAGTCCGACCCACCAGTTTCGAGGTTATATGCTGACCCTCCTTGGTGCCACTCTATTCGTTGATAAGAGTGGTAACCGAGTCCGTCCTTGCCCACTGTCGTTTGTGTCTTGTCCCCCGAAGGATGTGAGTCGGTATTCTTGGGGTGCGACTACATTAGCGTACCTATACAGGCAGCTTGGTATAGCTAGTCGTGCTGATTCAGCACAGATATGTGGTTGCCTCACGCTTTTGCATGCATGGATTTACGAGTATTTTCCTATGTTTCGGCCGAATTGCAGTAGGAGGATGGTTCCTGTAGGATCTGCTTCGGCACTTTGTTGGGATGTTCGGCATGAGAGTAGGGGGATTGACCGCCTACTGATTATTCGACAGGCATTGGATCAGATGAATGCCATGCAGGTTGATTGGTTACCATATGGTATCTGTCCGGTATCGGCTTATCCTCGGAGCACGTACTACGTGTGGCTGCGATACTTGGATATTATTGAGTCGTATATGCCCGACCGTACGCTACGCCAGCTTGGATTCATTAAGGAGGTCCCCCCACCCCATCTTGGAGCCGGAGTCTTGCTATAAGGCTGCTGCAGGGGATAGGTACATAGTAGACTTCTCATTTTTAGCGCAGCGACAGACGTGGAGTTTATTTCCACGTTCTTCACAGCTTATGTTGGGTGCTTTGACGAAGGCGGCAGATCCATCCCTCTCGACAGATGCTTTCATGCAGTGGTATTGCACCTACTCCCATCCTTACATCATTAACCCGACTGAGTTGCCTGATGGTGATGGTGGACACGCATCACAGTATTAGGCGGGTTTGGTGTCAGATCGGGTATGTTATATTATATTGTTCATTGAAATTATGTTTTAGGAAATTATATATTTAATTCTAACTTTGTTGTTATATACTACTATATGCAGGTATTGACTGAGATGTTCCTTTTGATGGACCCGTTTATGGAACGGGACACCAGCAATCTGCCTGATGATTTTCGAGGCTTAGTTGACGGTCTGTTAGGGTGGTATGATACATGGAACTGTACACGTGGTGTGGCCCCACACCGTTATCCTCACCCATTTCCACCCCCGTAGTCCATCTATGTATTTTCGAGGATTTGTATTATAATTTTCATTTGAACTGTTTTTCAATGTAATCGGATTTGTATCTTATTTTTCATGTAACATTGACATTGACATTAATTTTCATCTTTTAGGGTTTTCATGGATTTAATTTTCGAGGATTTGTATTTTTATTTTCGAGGATTTGTATTTTTCATGTAACATGTAACATTGACATTAATTTTTCATGTAACTGTTTTTCAATGTAATCAGATTTGTATATTTACATTAATTTTTACAACTAACATATTTACATAATATTTACAACTAACATATTTACGTCCTCCCATAATGAACATTCCATGAGTGAATCCGTGATGTATAACGATGCTCCCATCCAATTACAGTTTCATCTCTCAAATTAAACCACTGTGCAGTAATTGGAGGCATCGGGAAATCAGGAGCCAAATGTAGGCGAATATAGTGCTGATGAAACACTCCGAGGTGCAGCATAACAAACTCATAACACGGTATATCCACATTTGTTGGTGCAGTCAATGGTAGAACAGTGCAACAACCCCACAAAACACCTCCCGGCCCCACTGTATAATACATCACAGCGCAGTTGTACAACGTAGCAATGACATACAAATCAGCAACAGACTCTAGCCAATGATCACTACCGCAAGGACCTTGGGTGTGCATGATACGGTTTCTCGCCATGTCCACGTAGTCTTGTCCTCCATAAATATCCTCATATACGTTCCTCATAGAAATCTCGTTGTAAAGGTGTTGACGAGTGTGTGGCCAACGATCTTGCCCACCATTGAAAGCATCAGCTACACATCTGAATCCGCAGTTCCCATCACCTACGACGTCATTCCATGAGACTATATATGGGTGTATGACATTGGGTGCGTTCTCCAGGTAAGGAAATGGTCCTGGTTGTGTTTCAAATCTCTCCGGTTCAAATATATCCGCTGCACTTGAATCTGTTATATAAATAAGAGTTAGGCACTTCACACTAGAAATAATTCTTCAAAGAACATAAAAAGTAACACGTTATATAACATAGGAAATAACATAGCAAATAATTATTCAAAGAACATAAAAAGTAAATATATGTACCTCCATCTCTAGTAGATCGAGTCGTCGTAGTTGTACGAGTACGACTACTAGACCGTGATATATCCCGAAACTGGCGCTGCACATGTTCGAACAAGCTCGGTCACGTCTAGTAGATGATGAGCCAGGAGGTCTACCTCTCCTAGAAGTAACTACATGAGGCTGCTGAACTCCCTCATCCTCTGGGTGTAACTGTTGACGAATAAGGTCAGCTATACCTCTCCTAATCGCCGGATCGCACTCAGAAAGTTCTGCAAGTAATTCCTGAAGGTATTGAACATCCTGATCACACTGACTAACATAATCTGTTGCATTTACACCATCTCCCATGACTAAAGTCTTGAAGAAAGGATGAATATGGTCAAGATACATGCCTCCGTATTCGTTAATAGCCAACTATATGGCACATGCGCATGGGATAGCAAAAGTAGACAAAAGCCGACAATCACAGTAATCAAACACCCCATCTCCTAAGTTTAGGCGTTTAGTGTTTTCCAACTTAAGTAAATTCATGCAGTAATGTGAGACATGACCAACCAAATGACGAAACGGTTCTATCATATGTTGCCTACCAATTTTCATCCTAGATTTCTCTAAGCCATCCCTAATCTTGATCATTTGGCTATCAATGAATAAATTCACACGTGACCAAAGTGTATCCAAGGCACAAGTGGAAGTTTGGAGCCATGCTTTGAGAGCTGCATGTGCACTCTCTACTCTACATGTGGTTGTGTTCCCAAAATGAAGCACATCGTTGGTCCATGCTTTCACAAACTTGGTCCTATGGGGATTCAACCACGTTGTCTCAACATAATTAATAACGGATTGCTTCCACGCCCAAGCGTCCTTCAAATTTCCCAATGCAACCTCATATTCATCCTCTGTGTTTGCGTTTAGCACATTCCACCAATGACCAGCACGAAAATGCTCTCCAAATGAAGCGGCCCCACATATTCTGCTAACTCGTGCCTCCACATCTTTGTTAATATGCCATGTACAAAGAAGATGGACATAATCTGGAAAAACTATACGAATGGGGCTAACCAAACCCAACTCACGATCAGTAAATATGACCTTGGGGCTCACATGCTGCCCAAGTATATTACGAAGGCACTCCAACACCCAACGGTAACTCTGTGCAGTCTCATCCTTCACTATGGCATAATCGATGAGGAAGTTCATATTTGTTGGTGCCACACCAACCAGCTCAATGCAAGGCATACCGTATCGATTCGTCTTATACGTTGAATCGATGCCAACTACCCAAGGATATGTACGAAATGCGCTCGTACCACCAGGATGAGACATGAATGCATGAGTAATAACTCCATCATCATCTCGTAATGACCATGACACATAGTTTTCAACCTAGCAAGGTGCAGAAAATTTTCAGCTGAAGTCCGCTCTTCACGTCCTTCCATCTTGTAAAAATACCTCTCGTTGTATATATGTTTTACCGTTTGGTGAAGATGCAGGTATGCCTCTGTTACAGCAGCTTGAATGTTTCTCGGTGCCGTCTCAGCGTCAGTCATTTGTCGAACCATCCTCCTAGCATCTTCATCGAGCCCACTAGTCCGTCTATGGCCCTCCGGATATACTATGAACGCGTGGTTGTGAAACCCATATTCACTTTCGGGAATCCACACGTGCCATTGCTCCCCCAAAATCAAGTTAATCCTAAATGGACATTCACAATACTTTGTCGATGTATTAGGCCGTTTCACCTTTCTCGGGTCTACCTTATCCCCCTTGTATCTCGTCCCCCGATAACATTTCAATTGGCAAACGTGGGGTCCATTCACATTCTTCTTATACGAATGAATAACCAATGTAAAGCCTATGGAAATTGCGATTTTATTAAGATGAACATACGCCTCTTTTACCGAATTGAATCCATCACTTATCATAAACCTATTATGATAATTAGCCCCGTCTCCATCATTGCTCGAGTATGGAACCTATTAAAGACAATACAAGTAAGAATCCAGCGATAACTGAAAAAAATAAAACTGGCCAAAACTTGGACAGACGCCCAAATAACACGCCTACTCCACTAGACAGGCGTCTAAAATAGGCGTCTGCACCAGTGGACAAGCGTCTAAATTAAGCGCCTGACCTCTGGTGCATGCGCCTTATTTGGACGCCTGTCCTATGGAATAGGCGTCTAAACTAGGTGCCTATTAATATTTTTAAGCGGAAAAAAAAATTACCTTGCATTTTTAATAAGGTGTCAGTTTTTTTTTTTTGAAAGAGAAATTTCATTAATTGAAGGCCAAACAGCATCTACAATAGGTATTAAAGAAAAACAAGATACAATTAAACAAGACTAAATCGTCTTCGAAGAAACTACAATGAACCAGATCGAGCAATACAGCGCAACTCCCTTGTATTTGTTGAATCAAGTAACTATTGATGATGAAGTCTATCATTCTGATATAGTTTGGGAAGAACATTCTTGATCGAGTCAGGTTGACCGCATCCGAGATTCCAATACCTTCATGTTGAGTCTCGAACTTCAACCAATGAGAATAATTTCTCATACCTAAAAACAAAAGAATCATACTCACAACTCCCATAGGGGAGAAGGAGATTTCCAAAACAGAAACTAAAAACCCCATAACAGGGTTTGAGAAAATCTCATAAAGAGAGACTAAATTAAAGGTGTCAGCTTAATAACTATTCTAATATGCAAAATAATATTATTTACTTGTCGTTTTCATTAATATGCTAAAAATCTAAATATAACTACTCTAGCATGATAAAAATGTAGATAAAATTCATATAATACATCATGTTTGTACTACATATGAACATAGTAAATTCTATCATGTAAATTTTACATATACTAGTTGTTGCACCGCGCGCCTACGCGTGCGGCACCCCAAAATAGTGTAATTGCGATATCTGAAGTATGTTGGTTTAATTAGTAAGATGATCGTTTTGTAGTTGGCCTCAAATAGGTGTTGGTTCCACTCATTGTTTGAGGTGCATTGGGCTTAGCGCAGAAGTTAGGCGTACATACACATTTTATTTATACTCCCATATTATGGGGTAGACAAAAGGCATGCTAATGGTTGTTTGGAGTGTAATATGAACGTTAAACCTAGGCACCTAACAATGCATGCTAGTGGTTAGTTAATAAAGATGGTTACTAATTGTCCAATTCCAATATGTATAATGGTGAACATAAAGAAGGGGCAGGGAGGGCAGACTATGAGCTAAAAGATGTCTTCAAGTAGAATGATGCATATACGTGCACAAATCAAAAGCCCAAGAACTCAAGAAGTGAACCACAATTAGGGAAATATTCGGAGAGTAGTAGGGTACATATTCAAATTGGTTACTAAGAGGTAAGAACACATAAGAACAATATTCATGGAATTTGCTAGTAGGGTACACATATATCATTCTTTAATCTTTACAAGCCTAAATCCGCAAATCATAATTACCTGGACGGTATCTTGCAAAGTTAGATGGTATATGGTCAAAGGAAACACCTGAACAGTATCTTACAAAAACCTATACATTTGAAGCAAAAAAAAAAAAGTATGCTCGGTATACGCATGATGCTCCTGCAAAAGAAAGGAAATGATAGCAGCTATACCGTAGGAAAGGCAACGTTCAAAACGAAAAAGTGAAACTCTAATTTCGAGTGGTATGATTCCGAATCAGGTTTGTTCAGGTTAGCATGAGTTAACAAAACATTCAGTTTGGTCTCTCAAGTCACATAGGCATCATTCTCAAGTAGCTTGCTAAAGGGGGGGGGGTCAACATTGTCGAATTAAATTTATCAACGTGGTTTGGTTTGGGTCTCTATATGGGTTTGGTTAGGAATCAGACTACTGTCTTTAGACATCTCGGGTCTGGTTCAGTTAAGTCTAATATAGGTCAGTCTTTCTAAATAAAAAAAGAAAAACACCTAAAACAAAAGCTGGAGGGAAATGAAAGAACTGAAGGAGCAAAAGTGGGTAGAGAAGTAGGGATTGTCATACTCTTTTTTGTGAGAAGACAGGGAAAAATTACTTTTTTTTTTCCGTAAAACGTAAGCATTATAGAAAAATAAACATACCATAAAGCCATGGAAACACAAAATGGAATCCCTATTGAAGACTTATGCTTGGGATGAACTCGAAAGGCCGGTACTCGATCGCCGTGTCGTTTCCACATCACCTTCAAGTGAAAGGCAGCTGACCTCATTCTCCAAGGTAGCATAAGCATTTGCAAAGGCATGAATGTTGCATCTATGGTGTATGGAACAGAGAACCACTAACAATGTCCTAATCTTGCAACTAATTCCTGCAAAGAAAAATCTATTCTTAATAGCCGGTGGAGTGCGTTAAATTGAATTGCTTCAATCTTGAATTCGTACGTCACACCATTTTAATGGGCAGTGAATTAATGCTACGACTTGGTGAAACAAAAAGCTACTCATGAGCCGCATACAAACTAAATACATGAAATCAGACAAATTAAGGAACAAAGAGAAAACTGAACACCAAAGTCAAATCATCTGACTCAAGAACAACAATTTGGGTGAAGATCTTAAGATTTTACATTAAGACAGGAGACAATAAACCATTATTTCTAACACCAAGCAAAATCTCTTTGCATATACACACACACACACACACACACACACACACACACACACACACATATATGTATATAAACACACACACACACACACACACACACACACACACACACACACACACACACACACACACACACACACACACATATATATATACACACACACACACACACACACACACACACACACACACACACACATATATATATATATATATATATATATATATATATATACACACACACATATATATATATATAAATCTATAGAGACACGGAGCACAGGAAGGGAACACAACAAAGCAGAGAGATCTACATGAAAACAAAGATAGCAAGGAAAAATTACATGATGACAAATTAAAAACTTTTCAAAAACAAAAAGACAAGCGGATTTTAACAGAGAATGTCTTTCAAACCATGGTTTTCTGCCTTGGCTTTCAACTAAAGAAAGGACAACCATGGCTTTCAACAAATTAAGTTTTTTTGCCAAATGTATAGTGAATCTAAGCACAAAACAACAACAAATTGTATAAGACCATTACCTAGGATTAACCAGATTCCCTCTTTCAAAGACTATGATCTTATCATCTGCACTTTTACGTGAAATATACTGAATTACTGATGCTCTAAAGTCATAAACTGCAAATGATACAAAGAGAATGTTTTTATGTTAACTTCATAATGTAATGTACTTTTTCTTATTCTAGATATGCAACAAAATTGGATAGAACATCAAACTTATATGTTTTTATCAGCAGGAACATAGGCGCCAATATGACCGACCATATCACAATTACTATACAACAAGCCTCTTCAATGAAATTCCAAACAACAACTTTTAACTCATGAGCTATAATCTACAGAACCTAACTTATTAAAATTTGCCTAATACAACATGAGATTAGTGGAATAGTGATTTATTTATGTTAAAATGTAATCTTTTTTTAGTTATTTGATGGTAATCCTTTTGAAAGATTGACGTCGAAAGAAATGGATTACTTATTGGTTTAAAACGATTACTACTTAATATTCTCGCACCTTTATATAAGTAGTGAGCCTACTTGAACCCAACCCTATATATATATAAAATAGGTAGAAGAGAAAAGCTGAAGGAAACTACATCATATTAAAAATATATTGCAAAACATACACCGTATTTCTCTTCATGATGCTACATTGCCCGTTCAAATTCTTGCATTCCATGATATCTAAGATAATCTACATCTCCCTGAAGACACAAAACAGACGCTATAAGATGGATGAATAATAGGTGCAATATGGGGATTTGTAGAGATTAAATACAGTAATAAGAGGCCCACAAACAGGACCTCACAGTAACGTGATAAAATCTCCTCACAAGTTATATAAGCTTATGCTTCTCACCTCTGTGACATTAGAAATTTAAGGTCATCTGCTTCCCATTCTTTTACCTCAACTGCAGTCAAACTCTAACCACAGTTTCCACTTTCTTGGTTAATATCTTGCCCAAACCCTTTCTCTTCTCTCCTCTCTTATTTAGAGGCTCCGTCCAACTTTCCACCGTGCAAACTTCACAAAAGTTCTCGAAATTCATTGTGGATGTTCAATATATCATTCAACACGCTCCTTTTTAGTAAAAGGAAAGTGTGCCTCTTTTACCAGAGACCAATGAGGATGGATCATAAAAGAATTATCTACCATTACCTTTTAGATTTCAATTTATTTTAACCAAAAAATCCATCATATTTCCTACTCATTGGAGAAAAAAAGTACACAGGTTTGCATCTAAATTAAAAATGGATTGTATCCCCTCCAATGGCCTCAAATCACAATAGTCAGACAACTATCTAATCTATCAAGAAAAAGCCACATGCTTTCAACCTACTTGTAGACAAAAAGACTTCAAAATTGTTGTTACAGTTTCATTGTTTTAGCTTAATCCAAGTATGAGAGCTACTTCCAGCAAACTGGAAGAATGGTATTCATCGCTAAATCAAATTCAGGAAACCATGTCAAATCCATTAGTGTGCATAACAGGTAGTCACTCACATGCTTGAAATTCTGATAAAATGCATTGTACATGATAACCTTGTGGAATATACCAGCAAGTAGCTCAAAATGATACCAACAATCATTAAATGGTTGTCTATAGCGTCAGAAACATACCAAGCCAAACCTACACCGACATTTATCATAACTGTTATTATTTACTGGGACAACTTTACCACTTGGAAGATGCTGATCACCTCGTGGAAAATTTATCCATTCTGACATGCATCAATCTTATATCAGTGTCCCAACAACATATAAGATCAAATTCACATAAATAATCAATACATGTTGATGAGGTCAACAACATAATCAGTTTTACCTGGGTGCCCAAATTCATTTCCCATGAAATTTAGATATCCTTCTCCACCCAATTCGATTTTAATCAACCCGATCATTGTATGCGAGTCTTTGTTCCACGATCTATGCGGGGAGTTGATGGTCTATCCAAAGCCATAAAATCATACATATCCTCGGAGACATGAGCGAGATGGATTAAGTATCGAACATACCTTTGAAGCCCAACTGATTAGAGCAAATAATAACAAAGAACCACAAAAAAGAAGGGAAAAGGAAAGAAAGCATAAGAATATAGACCATCTAAACAGATAACATCTTCATAGAAAAATAGTACCTCCATATTTCGTTACTAAGAGGCATGGTACTTTTGCTAGCTATATGCCATCAATGAAGCATCCGATAATGTTTTACCTCAATGTATTTATCATGCAAGACAAGTTCTAGGTGGTCGTGGTCGACCCACGAGACCTAATGCCCCAGTTGAATCTTATATCCCGAAAATACTTGGGGTTCTCATAGTACTTAACTTGTGTCCGGGGTTGAAGCCTAGGCGACCCGATATGGGTTCGGTCCTTTGATTGCTTGGATAATCTCAAGATCATAATTGTGAATTTCCCGTGTGTACTTCGGGGGAAAATGAGCAACTTTCCAAGTACGGTGACACCAAAACAAATCGTAATATAATGTTGGTAGAGCTTAAAAAGCCGATAGAAGCAAATCCGCTTTTCTGTTACAAGTCGGTGTTTCCAACTTTGAGATCACCAAGACTGCGTACACGAATTAATCAAAGGTAATAGTTTTAGGTGGTGAGTTTATAGGGTTGTTATGGTGATTGGGCCGGAGTAATCTACTTCAAAGTAAGCCACATAAATTTCAATCTAAGCTGTTTTCACATGTTTATGTTATGCAAATAATATGCACAATACAATATGTTCATTCCAATATGTCGTCTGCCCGAATTCAACACAGAAAACAAAATCAATCAAGGAATACCTTAATCTTGTCCCTCTTAGCCGGAGCTGATGGAACATAGCTTCTCTGTCAAAATTAAAAGTAGTATAAATACTGAAATCATAAATTAGATTAGATTTGTGCAATACAAACACTCAAAAACATAAATGCATAATGAGAAACAAACAAACAAAAAACAACAACAATCTAATAAAAAAGATGATGAATGATACCTCAATATTGATGATGAAATTAGGGTTAAGAAGAGTGGATCTGCTAGAAACAGAATCCGATGCCAACATTTTCTGGAAAATAAAGGAACTCAGACATCAAACCCCAAAAAAAGCCCTAAATATCGAAAATTACTCAACCTAAAAATGAATAAAAGAAGAATACCTGAAGAGAGAGAGATTGGAGCGAAGGTGAATTTGGTTTGTTCTGACTTCGGAGGCCGGCGAGTGATACTGAGTGGACGGCGACGGCGAATGGGTCTGAGTGGGCCCTTGAATTGCTTCAGACAATGAGGAGAGTAGAACGGCAAGAGGGTCTTGTAGAAAATGAAGAGGAGATGAGAAGGATGAAGAATGGAGATGGAGGGTTTGACGAACTTACAGATGATAAAGTAAGTAGCCAGTCGAGACGCTTATCGTTTTCGTTAAAAACATCAAACCCTAGCTTGGATTCGAGTTCTTCTTCGGCACTTCGAACTAATTGCTGCTGCTTCTTCCTTCTCCGATCATCTCTTTTATCCCGTCGTCGGAAATCTCCGTTCATATTTGAACTAATGTGGTTGAATTCCGGCGAATTTGAGAGTGGAGGAGAAGAGAGAGAATTTGGGGGAAGTGACAATGAGGAGGGCCTGGTAGAAAATGAAGAGGAGAGGAGAGGAGAGGAGGATGAAGAATAAAGATGGTGGGTTGAGAGGAAATTCGGGAAAGAAGAGGGTGAAGGTACGCGTGGCAAAGGGCAGAGCAGTGGTTGTGACTTGTGAGTTCTAGCGAGGGTAAAAATGGTAGCGTACTGTTCCTAAGCTACAGTAGGTGAACTTCCCACTTTTAAAAGGTTAAGGATTCTACATTTCTACTCCATATTAACCATGCTAAAACTACATATATTCAAAATTTAAAGCTACAATCTATAAGTAAAAAGAATATTAACCATGCTTTTAGAAAAGAAAAATATCAGATCTGCTGGTGAGGCGCCTAAAAAAGGCGGTTGACCAGCTGGTGAGGCGCCTAAAAAAGGCGGTTGACCAGCTGGTTAGGCACCTTTTTTAGGCGCCTGACCGTCTGGTCAACCGCCTTTTTTAGGCGCCTGACCAGTTGGTCAGTCGCCTTTTTTAGGCGCCTCACTACTTCTACGGCGAAAAAAAACTTACATTGTATGCCATGAAGCCGGAGTTTCTTTTTCCTTCTTGGTCAACGTCGGTCAAAGTTGGTCAACGCCGGTAAACACCTTGGTCAATGCCGGAATTTTTGAGAGAGAATGAAAGTGATTAAAAATGGTGGGGTTGTGTGGAACACATTTAGCATGTGATGGTTTAAATAAAGAAAGGGAAAGAGGAAAGAGGAAAGGAGGAAAGAGGAAAGGAGGGAGGGAAATACAACCCATGTATACAAATACATAAATACAGGGCGTTAACTGGAAATTCTAGGGCGACATTTAGCAAAGCCCAATTAAAATGACCTTTACCAAGGACCCTTGGGTTTAATGATATGGCTTCCTATCTCCCACATGGGAGACCAAGGTTCAAATCTTGGTGGAAGTAAATTTCAATATTGTTGGGGGAGGGGGGTTGGGGGCATTTGGGCCTCTAGGTGAGTGGCGCATGCGAAGGCGGCCGTAATGGAAATTCTTCTTACCACGGGTTCCCGGGAGGGCCCAAAAAAAAAAATAAAAAAAATAAAATGACCTTTCATCATAGCAAAAGTACTGAGACCGAATAATATTCATTTTTCCAATCTAAACAACCCTACTTTCTTGTCACCCTGGTTCGTCTTTGACATTCATCTCTGTGTTTGCCGGAGATCTTCCCTCTCTCTTAACGCCCAGCCTGAGACGTTTTTTCACAATCATCCAACTTTCCTTCAGCTAATTTTCTCTCTCCTCAATGCTGGTAATTGTGATCGCTTTTTATATCTAAATCAGTATCTATTTGTGCGAAATTCTGATTTGATTTTGGATTATTGTTTGCATTAGTTCGATTTTCTGT
Source organism: Beta corolliflora (assembly GCA_947648045.1). Classification (NCBI taxonomy): domain Eukaryota; kingdom Viridiplantae; phylum Streptophyta; class Magnoliopsida; order Caryophyllales; family Amaranthaceae; genus Beta; species Beta corolliflora. The sequence goes on along the minus strand of CANSZD010002270.1, from coordinate 70,206 downwards.
ATTTCGATTTCTGATTGATGTTTTAATACACCTAAATTGCGAATTTTTTTAATCTACTGGTGATTTTGAGCGTTCGGTGTGATTGTTTTTCAAAAAGTAGGCTTTTGAAATCCAAGGAATTGAAGCATTTTTTGAGATGTTAATACTTTTAATCTACTGTTGATTTTAGCTCTCGCAGTTCGATTGTTAAATAATCTGTGCTTCTGGATTATAAAGTCTTGTTTGTTATTAATCGGATTTGTATGCCAAAAGTTTGATAATTCGAAAATGCGAATAATCTGTGTTTCCTAATTCCGAGGATTTTAATCGTCTTCTGTTTTCTCTTTATTATACCTCGAATGTGAATTTTCGTAATATATTAGTAACTGTAAGCTCACTGTGAGAAAAGTTGAATGATTGTTGATTTCGAAATCCTTTATGCCGGTTTGATAGACGGAAATAAATGGTGGTACTCATAATGAATTTATATGTCATCTTGTGGGGGAGAGTTTCATGGCAGTTGAACCATACTTGTTATAGCTGGCTTTGTACATGACGAATTGATTATGTGTAGGGAAACAATGTTTAGTCATGATAATGTTGTTGCTACTGAGCACTTGTATACTTATTCCTGTTTTTTTTCATGTTATTGGCAGTCCAAGGTTGCTTCCAAGTCGGTGCGGCGTGGGCCTGCCAATCTGATTCGCCGGTTCTCTCATGATGTTCATCCATCTTTGAAAAGAGTAGATGGTGGGTCTTATCTTTGAGTTGATTCCTTCTTTCTTATTAGGAATGGTTCGTCTGAGAAAGAATAGATTAAACCAACCTTATAAAACTTGTGGTACTTTATATACTCCTAGTGTTTTTTTTTGTAGGTGTTTAATGTTCATGGTTCATGGTTCTGGGAGATATTGGTTTTATTTTTTCAGTAAATTGAATTTTCATTTGTTATGGATTCTTGAAATGTTACTTGATTGTTACTATATCTTAAGATTTGCATACAGGTTGTCATTATGCTAATTGATGTCTTTACATGCTATCTTGTGTCTGAAACAACTTAACCTTGAAACCTAGAGCCTAAAATTATATACGGGATTTGAATGTGGTATTTTTAGACCTAAATCTGTATTTTCACTACCTGAATAACCTGAAATCGGTTTAAGGATTGGAAAACCTTATATCACTGACAAGTGACAATAGACTTGCACAAAAAGAGGAGTAAATATGATGAAGGTTCTTTTTGTTTTTCTGAAAATTGTGCTGTTTACTTGTTTAAAAAATTACCAGTGCATGGTGTGTGGGTTGTTTTGGCATGTGTCTAAAGCTTCTCTGATACTTTCTCCGTTCTTATATAATTGCAACTTTTTGAATTCTATACTATTTATATATCGATTTTGTCCATATTTTATACCTGTCCCCAACTTTACAATCCTTGACATTTTCTGTTTTCATTATTCATGTCTTGAGCTGGCTTTATGTTGTTGTAATGCTAAGCCTGCATTTTAATCTTGCATATTGGGATTTCAACATGAGTTATGTGTGAACCAGATGCTTCGAAAGGGGGTGCAGCTTGTAGCTCTCTAACTAAATGGAGTTCCAGCCGAGGCAACACCAGGCAGTTCCAAAGGGTTTCAAACCCTGAAGCTGTTATGGTTAGTAGACTTATCTGCTTTGCGTTTTATTGACTTGTCTAATGTTAAACTAGTTATTAGGCCCGGGCTACGCCCCGGGTAAGGAAAATTTTCATTTATTAATATTATACTTTAAGATGATAACACTAAATGTTATTTGGTCTAGTGGTTAAGACTTTAGTATATGCTCTTGAGGTCCCGGGATCAAATCCTATACTATGCAATTTCTAATTTTTTTATTGTTGTGGATTATATGGAGTAAAACTCCCTTAGGGAGAGCGCCACGTGGCACCGTTTCTTGTTTAGGCACGCCTTTTAATATATTAGTATAGATGCTTGATTCTTGGGGATTTATGTACTAGGTTGCACCGATACGGGTACGGGGACGGATACGGGGACGGGTACGGGGACGGAAAACGGCAAAATCGAAAATGCAAAAAACGGGTACGGCTTGGATTCGGCAAAAAAAAAAAAAAACTAAATTAAACATCCATACATAAATAGTTCAAAGTTGAAAATACCAAAAAACAACTAAATTTAACGTCTTAAAGTAGATAAAACTTTGTGTTGATTCCGCACCAATTGACCCACTACCCGTGCTACTACCAATATTAGTACTTTGTTGTTGAGATTGGGATGCCATATTTGTCCTAATAAAATGAAAATTAAACACATTCAACCACAACAATTCAACAACCCAACAATCCAACACAACAATTCAACACCACAACAATTGATTAACAACCCAACAATCCAACCCAACAATTCAACACCACAACAATTCAACTTTCAACTTAACTAAATAAACAATTAACTTACTGCCTATTGAGTCAATCCTCAATAAAAAAAAACCCACGAAAAACGAAAAAAAAAAAAAAAAAACAACCCGGCAAAAAGACGAGTGAAAAAATGAAGAAATGAGGAGAGGGAGTGAAAACCGAAAAAAATGAGGAGAGGGAGTGAAAAAAAAAATACAAAAGCAAGATAAAAAATAAAATTCGAAAAAACAAAAATAAAAACCGACCTTCGAGAAGAAGAAATGACGAGAAGAAGAAAACCGGCGACTGGCGAGAAGAAATCAAGAAACCGGTGAAGAATTTCCAACTTCCAAAGTTCTCGACTTCCCTTCCCGTTGTGTTCGAGTAGAGATTCGTGAATTGAGGAGAACACGAGGGGCCAAAGTTCGAATTGCGAAGAGTATAAAACGACCGGCGATAAGAGGCGGCGGCGGCGAACTTAGAAACGGCCGACGAGAAGAGGCGGCGACGAATGGGCAGGAGTTCGCCCCTTTCGCAGGTGAAGAGAGAGAATTGGGGGATTTCAAAAATGAAACCCTAGATTTTGGGCCTCTGAAATTTCATTAAGCCAGGGAACGTTGGGTACGTGGGTTTGGTGGGAAATACGTACCCAACCCGTACCCGCCTTCGAGTTCCCCGTCCCCAACAACACCCCGCGTACCCAGGTCCACAGGTTCGTTCTGGGTACGAATCCCAGGCGAATCCGTACCGTACCCGGTACGTACCCGTACCCGGTACGGGAAACGGTCACTGGGAGGCGTACCCAGGCAACATAGTTTATGTATGCTATAAATAACCAAACTTTTTTTTTAATTGTTGTATAACATGATGTATAGGCACCAACAACAGGAGTCTCCACAAGAAGTATTACGAGCATGACTCTGAAAACGGGATCTAATGGAGTCTTGTGCAAAGGAAACTTCAGGTCTGCCTCCATCCCCTGAACTTCTGTTGAACACTTTCTTTTTTGTAAGAACAAGCTGATGTGCATAAGCATGTTGATTGTTGACTCATTCTCGTATTGGGTACTGTATCTTCTTTGGTCTTTAGTTTCTCTTCTTCATTTCACTTTTCCCTATTCTTTGGTTGTTTGAAGCTCCAGTTTGCAGCTGCATCCGCAAAGGAGTTTTTCATCAACTGCAGGTAAAGATCTCTCTTTCCTTGTTATTTTTCTGCTCCCATTCTCTTATTAGCGGTGTGTATATCGTTCTACCAGTTCCATTAATCATGTAGCAAACATGCTGTTTAATTACTGGCCATTGAGCATGGGTGGGTTTCTGCAATTGGCCTATGCAAGACTGTTATTAATTGATTTGGCTCCATTTGTGCATCGTTTGGCCATCTTCTTTTTTTTTTTTTTGGTGTGGGAAAACTAGTGTCTTCTTTTAGGACCTATAGCCATAACCCATAATTTGTTAGTTGTACTGACTTAAGCAGTTCATTTATCAAGCTGTCTTATTTTCAAGCAGGTCTTCTGTACATCCATTAAAGAAATGCGCAGCTCTCTCTAATAGATAGTTTTTTCTGTTACTATAGTCACTCATGCAAGAAGCATTGACTCCAGGCTTCTCTTTCTTTGATATGGTTGTATTAGTATTTGTTCACGTCTCTTTTAAATATTTGTCAACTTGTGTTCTGCTTTTGTTAATACCTCATAGTAAATCTGTTTATATCGTATCACCAAATTATGATCTTTCGACTGCTTTGTTATTTTCAGACTTGCCTCCACATCAAGAAATAGGCATGCCATCTCTTTCTCCCACCATGGAAGAGGTACGCAATTTATGTGTTTCCACCTCTCCTACAATGCTGGACTTCTTGTCCTGATGGATAACAGTGCAAATGAAATTCCAGGGGAATATTGCTAGATGGGTGAAGAAAGAGGGAGATAAAGTTATTCCTGGTGATGTTCTTTGTGAAGTTGAAACAGTATGTAGTTTGCCTCTTTAATTGTTTTCTTTTTCATGCTCTCGCCCATATACTTATGAAGTTATGATTATGTTTTCAATCTGTAAAGGATAAAGCAACAGTTGAGATGGAATGCATGGAAGACGGTTATCTTGCCAAAATCGTCAAAGGAGATGGATCACAAGGAATCAAAGTTGGCGAGGTATTGAGTTGGTTGATTTTATCATCATGTTATTGTTTGGAGTTTGACTTAAGTTCCATGGAAGGAGGGGGAAATATTTCATTGTTTGGTTGCCTATCTTCCATAGAACTTGAAGACGTAGCTCTTATCATGGGAGGTTGCTTTCATTAAGTAATTAACTTCCAGTGTAACATGAGAACTTGTTTGCTATAAGTAATTAAAATCCAATGTAACATGGGAAGTTTTTTTGTGCTCCCTCCGGTTTTTGTTAGTTTACCCACTTTCCTTTTGTGGGTTGTCATTTAGGAGTATTAGTTTACCCACTTTTGTATTTTGTGTTTTTGGAATGGTCCTACCAATTTTATATCATTATCTCTACAATAAAGTTTTTCTCACTCTAATTCTTTTGGCCCACAACATTAACTTCAATACAATATGCAATAAATTAAAATTTTCTGTTCCCTTCTATGACTCACATACCGGTTTCTCCTAAAACTCTTTGCTCAAAGAAGTGGGTAAACTAATAAAAACCGGAGAGAATATATGAGACAGGTTAGCTAGTGAGCTGTCCTCTGTAAGCTATACCCAAATATCTCTTTCAGCTTGAATTCAATATCTGTCATACTTTTTTTGTGATAATGTTGTCACATGTACATGTATGAAACCCTTCAAAGGAACCAAAACAAAGCTATGAATCCTTTCCTTGAAACCCATATTCATGTGAAGTGTACTTCTATTGATTCATTAGTTAGAGAAGGTAGGCTCATTGGATTAAACAACACCATGTGAAGCTCCAGTCAAAATTTATATTGTTGTATCCTTGAACAATAGAAAGAAAATGTGTAACTTACTTGAAGTATCTTGCATAGGATCTCAAGAATAACGAAGTGGGATGCTCTAATTTCTATGATTTTGTAATTTCATGACATTCTGTTCATGAATGTTCCACTAGGATGAATGCCCATGAAGTGTCCTGATAATCACACTAACTTTTCTAATTGGATGTTTTTGCTTAACATCTGGCATAAGTTATTTTGCTTTTAGCATTTTAATGCATTTTCTTTGGCACTTACAGTCTCTGTCTCTCTGATGAAAATTTGGGCTATTAGAAGTTGAGGAGATGCCATATTCTTATGGAAGTATAATGTAGCTCTACCTGCGTTGCTAAGTCATCTAGTTTCAAGATATGGCAGTTTCTGCAATGGGAAGGACATTAGTATCTGGAATTTTTTTGGATAGGGTGCTGGTAAAATATATCTAATTTTGCTATCTGTAACATCCTGTGCTCAGATGATATAGGTCCTCTGTTACTATATCCTCATCCAAATCTGGGATAGAGTACCCATATCATAAAGTTAGTGTGCCGGGATCCAAATTACATACATCCTGTCTATGTTAGATTTTTTCAAGTGCAATTGTCTTCTAATCTGGGTGTTTCTTTAAGAGCAATATAGCTTGCCTTCTATGTTTCTAAGGTTTTCTTCCATTTTTCTTAATTTTCCATTCCAGTTTTAGAATTTCTGCTCCTTTGGTATGGAGGGTTGTTTCTGGATAGCATTATGAAGGATTTTTTTTTGGTCAGATCTGGTGTGACCTATTGGTAAGTAAAAAAAGATGTAGAAGCCTAAGGAAGAGGGGTGTGGCTCTTGGGATTTTGGTTTGAAGAACATGGCCTTGGTGAGAAAACAGTTGCGATAATTCTATATGATATAAGTTTGTTTCGTAGCAGTCATAGGCTCCATAAAATTAGATAGAGATGCAGATTAAGGTTCTAGCATCATTTTTGTGAGTCTCTAGTAGGAGTGGGAAGTGAGATAAAAACTTGGGTGTTTATATATTTCGATTGATTTCAAAAGCATTTGTTCTTTAATGAAACTTGAGAGTGGAGGAGATATTGTTTTTGAATTCTAGACTTGCATTGTTGCTAGGGGCTTGGTGTCCGTGGTGGCTTGTCACTTGTTTCATTCCATATTAATTGCAACATTTTCCTTATCTAGAAGTTTCACATCAATTGCAACATTACCTTTTTTTGTAATGTGCTCTCTTTATCTTTCTCCTCATCACATGGTCCCTCTATTTATCTCTCTATCTCTCTCTGCGTGGCCTCGTTATAAAGTGTGCAATTTCCATTGTTGCATTTAATATGGAACGGAGGGAGCATATGTCAATTCATAGGTGGATACTGTATAGGTATTTCCATACTGGCATTTGGAGGTGTACACTATAAAGGGGGAAGAATTAAATACAAATAACATGCAATATTGTTTCACAAATAAAAGTTGATTTATTAAAAAGAGATCAAGGTGGTGTCACCCATGTACAAAAGGAAAGCAAAGGATAAAAAACTCCTGGCCTTGGACTACCATGGAGAATGGTTTCTATAAAATGAAGAAAAGTGAAGTATCGCTCAGACGTCAAAACCTATTACTTTCCTCCAACTATACAAAGGCCTTAGAAAGACAAACGTGATACCTTGATTAGGGGGTAGGCTATCAAAGAATAGATTCCAATTTAGGATATTTTTCATCCACCCAATCATATGACATGCAACCTTTTATCTTTAAAGCAAAAATTATATCTCGGGTGATATCAAGTGAGCCTTTGGGATTGAGTGCATCTTTAATTCCCATTTACGTTAGTAGTTATAATGTTCAAGCATAAAGATATTTGTCTTCTGTTTTTTCTCCTTATAAGGTAGAAGCTGGTATTGCTTCTGTGTTCGTTGTGACAAATGCGAACATGCTGCTAAGATATTTAATGTTCTACTATTCTTGAAGCCCACGATAAGGATTGATTTTGCTTCCTGTATTTATCGCTATGGCAATGTGCTTTTTTATTTTTATTTTTTCAATGGAGTCTTATAATTATCAGTTTCTTGTCAATGAGATTGATGTTCAATCTCCTTACTTTCGGTTATTCTGAAATTATGCTAGGTGATTGCGATCACCGTTGAAGAGGAGGAACATATTCAGAATTTCAAGGATTACACACCTTCCAATTCAGGGACTGCTGTTCCCGAAACCACAAAACCATCTGAACCTGAAACTTCCGAAAAAGAAAAACCTCAGGCACCTGCAGTTCACGTGGAGAAAAACGTTTCAAAGCCTAGTCAGAAATCACCATCAGAGGATCGCATCTTTGCTAGTCCCCTTGCAAGGAAATTGGCTGAAGATCACAACGTGGGTTACATTCTAAATTTTTTGCTGCAGGTAGTTTTTGTGCCGGCTCATTGCTATCATTATGACTGACTTGTGTTCTTTGATTTGGTTCTGTGCAAAATAGGTTTCTTTGTCAAGTGTAAAGGGAACAGGTCCTGATGGACGCATTGTGAAAGCTGACATTGAAGATTACTTGGGTAATGTGCACTATTTTTGTTATAAATATGGTTTTAGATGCTCTAACTTCACGGTTGTTTGTGCATATATTTTTCTAGTACTCTCCTACTAAAATTATCATATTTGAGGCCTATTTTTTCCCAATTCACTGCAGAAAAGTTCAAGAATGTAATAAGGTCATTACTTTACCCTCTTTTGAAATCAGAATACAAATGAAGCTTTTTTTGAAATCCATTGTGACTTACTACGTCTAGTCTTTTTTAATTACTTAGAGCAGAATTTTTATTATATAAAAACAGATATAAGGCTTCAAGATTGGAGATAAATGGTGTTTGATATTTTGATAAACCATTAGAGATGATCAAGTTAAGTGATTACAACTTATGATACACAAATCAAAAAGTTGCTCTGTATAAATTATGCACCAATACAAGTAACTTGAAGATACTCTAGCACTTGATCTATTTATTTGAAGGTTAAAAATACTAGTAGAATTTATAAGCTTTGTATACGTTGTAATGTATTTCAATTTTCTTTTAATTAAAATTATTATCTAATTATAAAATAATTTATAGCAAGAGTAGTATTATAAGACAATTATGAATTACAATAGGAATATAATTAAAGCTCATAATATTCCCTAATATAATGCTCCCTTTGTCACCCAAAGGGTTTCTCATTTACTTTTTCAATTGTCAAAGTTCATCACCTTAGACCATTACTCTGAGAAAGAAGATTACATGTGGGATCTTCTTAGAATCGTTTCATATTTTCAAAGTATCTACTCATAATTTTTATTTATATATATTAAATAACTTGATTGTTAAAGTTGTGTCTGTAAGACAATGAAAAGAAGAGAGCTAATGAGCAATTGTTTGGGAATGGTGGCAATATCAGTTACACATGATGTAGAAGACATATACAATATGAATTACCTAATTTTAGAATAACAATAACATTACATAAGTATCCTTTATTCTTCATTATTTAGTATTGTACAACACAGAAACAAGTACCTTACGTTAGACTTGGCTCACATGTTATATCTTTTGCCTTCTCTATAGCTTCTCAAGGCAAGGAATCACCAGCACCTGCACCTGCACACAAGGTTTCCGAGGGTGCTGGCCTTGACTACTCAGATATCCCTCATTCTCAAATAAGAAAGGTAAAGTATTTTGTAGACCTCTTTGCTTGACAAACAATTTTTTTATTCTTGGAATATAGTTAATTCTTGAACTATTTCTGGAGCTTCGGCATTGTGAAACTACATTGGGGAAAGCTATTTACTATGCTCACTCTATAAGCAGCTTTACCTTACCTTTTATTCGTCAACTTAACAGGTCACAGCTGCGCGCTTATTGACATCAAAGCAAACCATTCCTCATTACTATTTGACAGTAGATACATGTGTGGACAAACTTATCGAGTAAGTATCGAGTAACTTGCTATATCTTAATAGTGGGAATTTCTTATGTGACCGTCTTAATTGTGTCACTTGATGCTCCTTAGATTGCGAAGCGAACTGAATTCTTTACAAGAGGCTTCTGGGGGGAAGAGGATATCTGTAAATGATCTTGTAATCAAGGTATTTGCACCTTATATTCTTATATGTGCTAATATCCTTTTTCTTATGTTTTAATGTAGTTTTAGATATTGGTTTGAATCGCTAGCAGTTATGAGTTCGAAAAATCATGTTGCGCTTAAAGTGTACATGACTACATTCAACCTTACTTTACATGCCCCCTTGTACTTTATAATGTCTGATTTGTTGCGTGACGCAGCTTGCCCTAGATTTATATGATGTTGAAAGGAATCAAATTATAATCCATCGTATCCTCTGTTTTTTTAGTCTACCATTTTGACTTTTGACACTATTCACAAAATTTACTTGGACCATCTTGTATTATTTATACGTAAGGAAAAACATAGACGTGTGGGATCTTGTTGGATTCGGCTCAATATATATTTTTAAAATATCAACTTTTTATAATTTTCATTTATACTTAATTAAAGATAGTAATGCTGAAAGCTGTGCGTTGGCATACGTGCAAAGACCAAATGGTAGAACTAAATATAGAAGAAAGAGTGTAATAGTTGCCATATTCAGGGGTTATCAGAAAAAGGTTGCCAAATTCAGGGATTAAAAAAGGGAATTGAATATTATTCAACACATCGTCTGTCCCTAAACCTCTTCTACATTCTAACAATCACCAATTAGATTTGTGGAAATTTTAGATACCTTTTTGTATAGTAATAGAAACCTGATTACCATTACGAGACTTTGGAAAAGGAAATTTGACAACTTGATCGAGGCAGCAATTCTGTTGATCATAGACAAGACTGAAAGGTCTCATAAGGTGTACGTCAACTAGAAAGTAGACCATTGGGCCAATAGTGCGTCACAGAAACCCTGTTTTGCGTTTATTTGATTTTTGTGTCAGTTGGTAAATTGGTACTTGATGCAGTGCTTGTCTACTTTCATGCCATATCATGCTTCGTGTACAATGACTGTGGTTGTATTATATGCTGTAGTGTTTAAATGTATCTCTTGTGTAGGCTGCTGCTTTGGCACTGAAGAAAGTTCCAGCATGCAATAGTTCTTGGACCAATGACTATATACGCCAGTGAGTACTGTGTTTTAATATGTTTGGCTTATTCCTCTTTGTTATTGATGAGAACTGAGTGTACTTTTGTGTGGGTTCAGATATCATAATGTGAACATTAATGTTGCAGTGCAAACTGATAATGGTTTATATGTTCCAGTTGTCCGGGTATGTGACAACTACTTTTTTGCTACTTTAGAAACCGTTATCGAAGACAATTGCTAATAGCAAAATATTTGCAGGATGCCGACAAGAAAGGTTTATCTAAAATTTCCGAAGACGTTAAAAATTTGGCCCAAAAAGCAAGGGAAAACAGCCTGAAGCCAGACGATTATGAGGTAACCAAAGTAAAATATATTAATATGGTTGTGGCTTTGTGGGGGTGGTCTAATTTCTCTTCGTTATTTGCACTGTAGGGTGGCACTTTTACTGTGTCAAACCTTGGAGGGCCTTTTGGAATCAAACAATTCTGTGCTATCATTAATCCTCCTCAGGCAGCCATTCTTGCAGTTGGCGCTGGTAAATAATCTACTTTTATGCAAGGCTTTGTTTGGTTGGATGGAAAACATTCAAAGGGAAAAACAACTTTAAATTAGTATTCTGTTGTTTGGTTCATAATACGAAAAGTTAAAAGAGAATGGAAAATTGAAAACATAGGGGGACAGGATGGATGGAAAAAGAGAAAGAAGGTAAGGAATATGAAGGGAAATGTGGCTTCACTTCCTCTAGAAAGGAAATTGTTTTGCATCCCTTGAACAATTTTCCATTTTTGGGAAAACTACTTTCCACCCATCACCTACCAAATAAAGGATACTATGTAATGAAGCATCAATACAGATTCACACATAGTTATTGGGAAAACTGCTGTTCCAAGAAAATGTTTTCCTCCCTACTAAACACTATTAGAGTAATGAAACATATCGCTAGGGCTGTTTTTGCTAGATTTCGAATGAGCTGTTCAAGTGATAGACTACTAATATTCTGCCTTGCACTCGTTCAGCTGAGAAGAGAGTCATACCTGGAGATGGTACTGAGCTGTATAAGTTTGGTTCTTTCATGTCCGCTACACTAAGCTGTGATCACCGTGTAATTGATGGTGAGTAACATTTGTTCTTCATCTAGTAAACATGATAATATATGCCATGAAATTTAGATAGAGTCTAATGTCATTTGTTTTATGTAGGTGCTATGGGTGCAGAATGGCTAAAAGCGTTTAAGGGCTACATCGAAAACCCAGAGTCAATGTTGCTTTAGAATTTGATTCTTTTTGTGTCTAGTTTGGCTGAAGTTAATCGTTCATTGAACTGTGATTTTACTTTCACTAGCATTTTCTGAGTCTACTGTTGTTTTGACAAAAGAGAGCAAGGAGTCATGGCTCTAAGAGCTCAGGGTACTCGTGGAGGTGATGGTACAATTTTGTAATAAATGAGAGGTTGAGTCTTGTAATTCGACGAATTGTTTTCCAAGCAAAATATAGAAGCCTCAATACAAATATTTATATTTATTTTGTTGAATGATAGTTGAAATTTCATCTTTAGCTCAAAGAATCCCAAGCATGTGGTTTGGCCGAGAACAATATCTCAAAAAAGTGGTTTACCCATTTTTATCAAAGGGTGAAAATAGTTTTTTTGGAAAATGTTTTACTAAACAATTATTTACCCTTCCCATTCCTTCATTCCCATCTATTTTACATTCTTCCTTTTTTTCTCCAACTTTTTAAGCAAGGAATTAAACAAAGGAAGAGGATAGTTACAAATGTGTTTCGCCTTCGAAATTGTTTTTCAAGGAAAATCATTTTCCATTGAACATACTTTATGTCCAACCAAATAGAGTTTAAATGTACTTAAAACTCAAATGATATCGCTTTTGAAATATTTAGTATAATCTTCAATATTTATCTCGTTAGCATCTCTATATTTTTGTGATGTTGATGTAAATTTTGTTCTCTGGTTACCAAACGTAAAATGCCAAAATATGGAATTATCTATGGAAGGTGATGAATTTAATTGATTTGAGGAGAAAGGGTAGGATTTTAGAAGTAATTGAAGTTATGTGGATGCACGCCAAATTAAATACCGAAATGTTAACATTTCAACTAGGGTTGGCAATGGGTCGGGTTGGGTCAAGATTAGGTTGTTGGCGGGTTAGCAGGTTGAGAACCCCTTGACCCAACCCGACCTGTTAACTTAAACGGGTTGGGAATTACAACCCAACCCAACCTTATGATAAACGGGTCAACCTTCAGGTCAACCCATTTAATTTTTTTTCGTATTTTTTTCCAGAAAAAAAATTAAAACAACAAAAACTATGTTACAAAGCAACAGTAGGCAACAACTTAGCATTAAGCCATTACATAACCATATGCTAGATATTGTTCAAAATCAACAGAGTTGTTCAAAATTAACAAAATCAACCCAATCCAACTCTTGTTCAAAATCAACACCATTACAACTCCATAATCAATTGTTCAACATTAACTGTAACGAGTTAGGGTTTTTACTTTTGAAATTTCTATATGAGCTAGCCCAATTTTTTTAGCTGTGAAATGAGTTAGGGTTTTTAGGTTGTTTCCATTAATAGGTTGAACGGGTTAAAATCAGGTCAAAATTTTCATCCGACCCAACCCATTTACTTAAACGGGTTGAAAATTTCGACCCAACCCATTATTAATGAGTTGGGTTCGGGTCGGGTTGGCGGGTTGGGTAATATTTTGCCGCTCTAGTTTCAACGAAACTAGTGTTGTACAATTGTCTTGAATTTATTTTTTTGGACAACGAATTTAATTGGCTTGGACCCAACAATTTTTTTTTTCCAAAGTTGGTTTCCTATTTCCCTCAAAATTCAAAAATACTCCCTCCGTCCCATAATATAGTGCTTGCATTCCTTTTTTGGTGTCCCAAAATATTGTGCCTATTTTATTTTTTATCAATTTATTTGGACTAAATTATCCTTTATTTCTACATAAACTTTCCAAAATACCTCTATTTTTCTTTCAAATTATGTGCCCCTATTCATTATTTTACACCATTCTAAGAAATATTTATTACTTTTTGATTTTCTTTTAAAGAAAAAAGAAAATAAAGAACTAGTTCCAAGACAAAAGTGCAAAAAAAGCATGCACTTCCTTAAATATAATTTTTTGGGAATCCTACTACTTCAATTTTCCTTAATTCCCGTGAAAAATGAGAAGTGAGCACTATATTATGGGACGGAGGGAGTAATTAGTTAGTTTCCTGTACTTTCTCCTATAAGTTACTTTTTCTTTAAAATACTTCATATAAGTTACTTTTATAATACTACCTCTATTTTCTAAATTGTTACACTTTGACATTTTACACTATACACAAATTTTACTTTGACCATCGTTTGAAATTTATACGTGAATAAAAATATAGTCATATGAGATCTTGTTAGATTCATCTTAATATGTTTTATTAATATGTATATTTTTATAACTTTTACAAATATAAAACACGAGATATTAGCCATCAAAGTTTTACATTGACATGCGTGAAAAGTGTAAGGCTATGTTCAGTTCACCTTATTTTTGCTTATTTCAGATCAGATCGGATCGACTGATCGATCGATCGTAAAAATAAGTTCGATCGAATCGGATCGGTTCGGATCGGATCGAGATCGGATCGATCGATCGGATAAGTTCAGATCAGATCAAATAAGTTCAGATTATGCTTATATTTAAAAACTTATTATTATTATTATCATCATGATTATTATGATTATTAGTATTACTAATGCTATTATTGTTATTGTAATAATTATTATTGTTGTTGTTGTTGTTGTTGTTATTATTATTATTATTATTATTATTATTATTATTATTATTATTATTATTATTATTATTACTTTATACAATTACTATTACTATTAATATTACTATTTACTAGTACATTTGTTCAAAAAGATTATTATTATTGTCGTTGTTGTACTTATTAATTATTAATATTGGTAATTATTATTAATGTCGTAGCTATTATTATAAATGTCATTGACATCACTATTTGAAGCTATTTGTGTTCAAGAAAAAGAATGTTCTTTTGGCATTTTTAAGTGTTCTTTTTTATATTTATTCTAATTAATAATTTTGATATGTGATGTTTTTTTTTGATGTTGTACATGTAACGAACATGACAATAGTATATGATGTTTATTTTTTTAAAAAAAATTGGTAGAATAATATAAATTATATATTACTAGTTTATATATAACATGAGTAGCATGGGATAACCTAATGGTGTTGTCATCACGTTCAAAATTTTTCCTACAAAGGATTTCAATTTATCTTTAAAAACAAAGTTTATATAGAACAAGACAACGATATAAGAAGAATATTTAACCATTTTGTTCAAGATCATATGATTATATATATTTATAGGTTTATTTATAATAAAAAAGAATAATTTATTGATATAACAAAGAACATGTTGTTAGTTAAATCCAAACATGTCATCAATATAAAAATAACATCTATCTTTTATTTTTAAAATGTGTTCTTTAAATAGATCTTGTATGCTCTTTCAGTATATGTTTTTTTTTAATATCATTATATGTTCTTTTCATTACTATCCAAATTCTTATTATTAACGGACCTTGAACATGAACATTCTTTTATTTTTATTTTTTTTGGGCCCCTTTCGGGAATCCCGTGGTAAGATGAATTTTCTCTGGGCTGCCCTCGCACAGGGTCACTCACCTAAAGACCCAACAAGCCCCAACCTCCCTCCCCCACCCACAACAATATTGAAATATATGTTTCCACCAAGATTTGAACTTTGGTCTCCCATGTGAGAGGTAAGAAGCCATACCATTGGACCCAAGAGTCCTTAGTCTTTTATTGTATGTTTATATACTAATGTGCTCTTTTTCAAAAAAAAAAACTAATTATGCTATAATAATAATAATAATAATAATAATAATAATATAATTATTATTATTATTATTATTATTATTATTATTATTGTTATTATTGTTATTATTATTATTATTATTATTATTATTATTATTATTATTATATTATTATTATTATTGTTATTATTATTGAAAGTTGTACATAGTAATAAAATGATAGTAATAGTAATACTAGTAATGAAATACAAAGTAATAATAATATTAGTAATAATACTTCCTCCGTTCCATAATAAGTGAAACATAGGGATTGGACACAAGATTTAATAAACATCACTTTCAAAAGCCAAAAAGTCATAAAATACCCTTTTCATTATCAAAAGGAGGAGAGAGAAAAGCAAACCACACAAGTTTGTGATGGGTAATCTTGTCATTTTGTCACTTTCTTTTTTCCATTTAAGGTATGTTTCACTTATTTTGGAACGTTCTAAAATAGTAAGTGTTTCACTTATTATGGAACGGAGGAAGTATGTTTTTTAAAAGATAAGTTCAAGATCAGATCAAATCAAATCAGTTCAGATCAGATCAGATCAGAAAAAATAAGTTCAGATCAGATCAGATCAGAAAAAATAAGTTCAGATCAGATAAGTTTAGATCAGAAAATTTCAGGTGAACTAAACATAGCCTAAATGTAACAATTATTTGTAAACGGATGGAGTATTAGCTGTTTCGAACAAAAGTTCCTCTCCTCGACTATTTAATGCTTGCTAGTTGCTACCGCCTACCCCCAAACATAAAGTTGCCAACTTGCCCACTCCCCCTCTCCAAACCTCGACTATGTCGCACAAAATCACAATCAACCTTCCTAGAATCTAAAACATACAAATAAATCATTTTTACCCCTGCTTCAAAATCATAATAATCGAATAAAAATGGAAACACAGCTCGTCTATTTCATGTACATGACTTTGAAAATCATAGCTCCTGCAATTCTAACTTTTGTGGGTATCAAATGGTTGAAAAAGAAGCAGTTTCAAAACCATGAAAATAGAAAATACCACCCAATTGCTGGAACCATGTTTCATCAGCTCCTCAACTTCAAAAGGCTTCATCATTACATGACTCATCTTGCTGCTAGGTATAAAACTTATAGATTGTTAACTCCTTTTAGAAGTGAGATTTACACTTCTGACCCTGCTAATGTGGAGTATATTCTCAAGACCAACTTTGACAATTATGGAAAGGTATCTTTATCACCTTTACTTGCCCGATTTAGTAAAGTTGCTAGTATTAGTAGCTTTGAGCTGTCAATCTCTGATTGGATGTTTAAGTCTATTCATGATGTTGATAGAAGAAGTGTGGTTGTTCTAGACTTCTTTTTTTTTTTTTTTTTTTCTCAGGAAAGATAATTGGAAGAAGACCAACCCCCTGATCTTAGCTACTACCGCATGACACCAAATTGGGTGGATAGTGGGGATTTATACCCACAAGCAAACATTTTTATACAAACTCCCCAAATTGGGGAGTGATGAGAGTCGAACACCCGACCTCGCGGTTGGGAGGTGGGAGCACCAACCATTGGGCTCCCACGAGGACCTCGGTTGTTCTAGACTTCTAGTTATTCTTTTGTCACCTCAAAAAAAAAGTTGTACTTTTGTGATGGAATGACCCACAGAAATTAGAAGGCAGTGGTAAAAAGATATAAGACCAATTTGATGGGACTTCGATTGTATTTAGAGCCATATTTTTTAGGATTTGATCAGTAATCATATGAAACGACATTGATAATCTAGTAATTATTTTTTAGAAGGCATTACTTAACTTTAAAGGCAGCCTGCAAATGTGTAGATGGGAGTTCTTCTATATATAAATAGCGGTGTAATTTTTTTTTTAAAATAAGGTAAGATGAATATCTCTTGCACAAGTGGAGGGAATTGGGGATCCCACTTTGCAAGGGGCAAGAATCGAATCCTTCTCACAAGGGTGGAAGGAGGGCCTTCAACCAACTAGGCCAACCTTGATTCTTACGATAGGAGTGTAAATTGGGTTAGCTTAGGTATCGTAATGTGAAGATAAAAAATGGAGAAAATTCTAATACGTTAAGTGGATGTAGTGGATTGAAGTTCGCCAAGTCCAAATGAACTGCAAATATACTGGACTCAAAAACTTGAGTCCAAACTTTTCAGGAGTCCTATCCAATTTTTTCATTAGTACTTCATATTGAGGATCTTTTCATTGTGATAATCTCGCAATTTAGTGTTAGGTGACTTTTGCATGCAGGCTTAGTTGTTAAAATGAAGACATGTAGAAGCCTTCTAAACTACTTCATGTTGCAGGATTTCTCTTACATATATTGACCATCCAAATCCTTATACCCTATTAAAAATTGCAGGGGGAGTATAACTATGGCAATCTAAGCGATCTACTAGGTGACGGGATCTTTGCGGTGGACGGGGAGAAATGGCGCCACCAAAGAAAAGTATCAAGCTATGAGTTTTCTACAAGGGTGTTGAGGGATTTCAGCAGCAAAATCTTCAGGAAAAATGTAGTAAAACTAGCAAAAATAATTGCTGATGCTGCAAATTCTAACCAAATCATGGACATTCAAGTAAGACGGTGTCTTTGATAAATCTGTTTCTATGAGCCACTTTTCTGAGTAATCAACTTGACTTGGTTATGTAATTTGTACAGGACTTGTTTATGAAGTCAACATTAGATTCTATATTTAAAGTTGCATTTGGAGTTGAGTTAGATAGTATGTGTGGCTCAAATGAAGAAGGGAGAAGATTTAGTCAGGCTTTTGATGATGCTAGTGCTTTATCCCTGTACCGATATGTAGACATCTTCTGGCCCATAAAGAAATATCTCAACATCGGTGCAGAGGCTAAACTGAAGAAAAACATCGAAATCGTCGATGATTTTGTTTATAAATTGATCAGTAACAAAGTGGAGCTAATGAAAAGTTCGGGAAGCAACTATTCAGTGAGTGAATAGTAACATAAAAGAAAACTTCAAATTCATATTAGGCTATGTTTGTTCTTATTGCTTACTACATAGGTTGTCCGAGACACAGGAAATGCAGATGAAGAAAGACGATATCTTGTCGAGATTCTTGGAGCAATGCAACACTGATTTTAAGTATTTGAGAGACATAATCTTGAACTTTGTGATTGCTGGCAAAGACACCACAGCAGCTACACTTTCCTGGTTTATCTACATGCTTTGTAAACACCAGAAAGTACAGGAAAAGATTGCTGAAGAGATAAGGAAAGTTACTAACATGGAAAGGGTAGGAAGTTTTTCAGAATTTGCAGCTAGTGTGAGTGAAGAATCACTTGAAAGGATGCAGTATCTACATGCTGCATTGACAGAGACTCTCAGACTCTATCCAGCAGTTCCAGTGGTAATTGCTTCCATATTCAACGAATTTTGTCTTCATTTCCTGTTTTTTATGTTGGGTATGTTTGCATCACAAGTACAAGTTGTTGAATTTTTTCAAAAAGTACATGAAATAGCTTTGGTATTGGTACAGGATGCAAAGATATGTTTTTCGGATGATACGCTTCCTGATGGTTATAGTGTGAAGAAAGGAGACATGGTGTCCTACCAACCCTATGCAATGGGAAGGATGAGATTTATATGGGGTGATGATGCAGAGGAATATCATCCAGAAAGATGGCTTAATGAGGACGGCATCTTCCAGCCAGAGAATCCGTTTAAGTTCACAGCCTTTCAGGTTAAATAATATATTTGCCTTAATTTTTCGAGTTACTAACTAAGATGGTTTGATCGCCTCGTTGTGATTCTGGTTAGTCTTTTAATTAAGTTTTGTGTTCATTTAAATTTAACAGGCAGGTCCTCGAATTTGCCTTGGAAAGGAATTTGCTTACAGGCAGATGAAGATTTTTTCTGCTGTTCTGTTGAGCAGTTTCATCTTCAAACTCAGTGATGAGAAAAGCACTGTTAATTATAGGACAATGATAAACCTTCACATTGATGGTGGCTTACACATTCGTGCGCTTCGTCGAGAGTAAATACTAACTGAGAAAGTGTAATTTGAAAGTAAGATGTATTTATATGTTTAACGCACTCAATCATAGAAGTATCTCTCTTTAAGGTTTATATCATCCACCTTTCTTTTTTGACATGAGCTAAGGACTCAGTTTGGTAGGCGTCAATAAAATGCTATACCATATATCAACTAAGAAAGTGTGTAATTTGAGAGTGAAGATGTATATGTATCTCCAATTTAATTATAGAAGTATCTCTGTCTAAAATTAGTATCTTCCACCTTTTTTTTTCACTTCATGAGCTGAGGAGTCTATTTGGTAGGTGGCTATAAGAAGTTATACCAAATATTTACAGAGAAAATTATGTAATATGAGATTCTCGTTTAAAAGTTTATATCTTTCACCTCACCCTCTTCGCAAATCTCACAATAATAAAATCTCAATGCACAAAGGAATATGTGGTGTGTGTTTAACCAGAGAAACATCTCAGTATGTCACTAGCAAGATAAAGTTCTCCATGATTTCTCCTATGTAGCAACTGATCACATGGGTGTTTAATGCCCTCCATCCATGAAACTTCTTCAATCAAACTGACATATTAATGACTATTGCAACTCAATATGAGCTAGGGCAACGAGTTTTGGCAAAACTTAAAGTAGATATTAGGAATGATAATAGATCAGATCAAAAAATTTAAACCCCATATTTGATTTACCTCTATTTGGACTCAATTGTTTTAATCGGATTCGTAATCAGAGGTTTGATTCGGATCGGATCGAACTCGAATCAGATTCGAGCTATGTTATTAGGATCCTTTCACACAATTTTCTTTAAATGAAATGGAACTTCAAGTTCTCAACAATAAGTTTGCATGATGGTGAAAAGTTGGGGGATTCTGAACTTCTTTCCCCCACTTAGCTAGGCGTTACATTATGGAGTTTGGCAAGGTTGGCCCAAATTACGACACGACCATAGATGAAAAAAGCACGACAAGGTTTTGTTCACAGAAAGTTAGTTATTACATGCTTTCTTGTTCTGAATTAAAGAATAACTCTCTGATTGCCTCTTTGAAATTCTCATATCTTAGGATTTCCTGGTTTTAATTTTTGACAGGCAGGTACACTGATTTGTCTTGGTAAGAAACTTGCTTAGAGGTAAATGAAGATATTTTCTGCAGTTCTGTTGAGCAGTTTCATCTTCAAACTTGGTCATGAGGAAAGTACTGCAAGTTACAGAACAATATTAACCCTTCAAATCAATGATGGCTTATTTTTTCGGGCTATCCTCGAGAATACGGCCACCATAAAAATTAGAAATCAAGGTCCCCCTCTCCTTCCTCTCCTATGCAACTGCATGATGTAATACCATACTGTAGAAATTCACCTAAATTGAAACTAACGGTGGTGTCATTGTACTCTTCTTTTTCTTCTTTTTGGCAAGTAAAATGGTCCTTGTACTTTCAACTAAGGTATATGTCTGCCCAACTAACTAAGTTAATACAAGTATATTTACTCTTGGAGCTCATCAATACTTTCTTGCTGCAATGAATTCTGGAGTTAGTGAAGTCAAAAATCTAAAAGGACAGTTCTATAACAGCTGGATAATAATTAAAAAAAATTGCATTTCACTCAGTGTAAGGCACAAAGATATTCGTTCAGAGCACGCAAAAGCCTTCATGCTACAAAATTTTCATAATGGAGTTTATAAAAAGTTACATGCAGGTATCATCACAAATCTGGGGAAGTGGTCACAGGAGGAAGGTGACTTCCTGGTCTGTTAGTCCAACCTTTACGACTTCTATAGGCCTCAATAGCCTGTAAACGTAGCCTCTCACGTGAAGCATCTAGAGTTTTCTTGTGTGCCTGCACAGACGTAGAGAAGATTTTGATCAAGAAATGTAATAATATGCAACATAAAAGATGTGTAGATAAGATGCTCCTTACAGGATTAAAAGACAACTTCGGTGGAGCTTCGACAACCTCCCCAAATTTGACAACATCTTGCTTTGGAAGATCTAGAATCTCTTCTGGCTTGCCTTTCTTTATTTTCTTTTTCTTTGCTTTTAAAAACCTGTATCACGACATGGCTAAATTTATACAAGTTCAAATGCACCAAAACAAGGAAGCATGGAACATGATAGAAACATCCAAGTTGTGTCCGTGATCATTTCAGTTCCAATATTGGATCCACTAACCAGCAGTGGCGGATCCAGCGTGGGTTCAGTGGGCTCAACTGAACCCACGCTGGATCTAGGAAAAAACTGGAGAAGAAAACAGAAAGAGATAATGAATATAAATAACCCGAGCTACATTAATGCAAATGTTTGAACTTGGCTTGGTGGTTTGACTGTTTCTCTATCTGCTCGACTAATGCGAGTTCGAGTCCTAGTATTGGTGTTTCGCTTCTTCTTTTTTTAATTTGTTTTCCATTTCTTTATTTCCCTATTGTCTACTGCTCTGCACTTTGGCTTTGCTTCTTTTTTGATTGTTTTCCATATCTTTATTTCCGTATTGTCTAGATCCTAACGACTATTTGGAGCATTTTGTTTTCTTTATTTCACTTTCATTTCTTTTCCTTTTGTTATTTTTTAGAAAACTTATTCATTATCTCATTATGTGATGATTGTGCAATCCTCTATTAGTTTGCTTCCGATATTGGGTTCCTATTTCAGTTTTAAATAGCTAATACTCCCCCCGTTTTACTATAATTAATATATTTTGTACTTTGACGCTATTCACGTATTCTACATTGACCATTGTCTATGATTTATAGAATACTCAACATTTTTAGAGTCCTTAATTTAGTAACTTCGTACCTTCAAATGCTTAAAGAAGTGTCAAACAATTGTTCATTAATTTGAATTTAAGATACTTACTCGTGTATTCACGACCCTAATGCTGATTTCTAAAGATTGATATTATTTTATAATAATTTTTCTTAATTGATATTATTTTATAAGCGTAACCCTAAAGCAAACTCCTTACTATTGGTTGTAATTGAAATTTGAACTAATGCTAGTGAATTTTCTTAGCAACTAGTAACAGCCATTTTTTCAAATGATTCCGAACCCACATGATCCAATTTCTAGATCCGCCACTGCTAACCAGGTAGCTGGTCAGCACAATATTTGAAACAATCTCATATGCAAGCAAAGATGCTTGCATTTCGATCCTGTCAACAGGGATTTTTTTAAAAAGAAAAGAAAAACATTTTCTCTCTTTTTTTCTTTTGGTTGGGGGGGGGGGATAATAAGGTGAAGCCTTACTCTTTCTTCCTCTGCTTTCTTTTTGAAACAACACCCAACTTTTCCAGCTCTGCTTCAAACCGAAGGTCATTTGCCTGCTTTTTCTTTCGTTTCTTCTTCATTGTCTCTTCATTTGCTTCTGTGCTCACGATTTCTTGAGGCACCGTTGTTCTGTTGACCCTTTCCTCTCCAGCTCCACTGCTCTTATTGTTCAGCTCAGCTTCTGGGTGAGGTTTCTGCAAATAAGTTTTATATTCATACTCCAAATACACATAATTATTACAAGTGACACAGAACAAAATGTACTCCATAAGGTTTATGGGTTGGGTTATTCCAATCAGAAGTTAAAACAATAAATTTATGGTGTTTTAATACAGTTCATCCTAAACACATACAGAAAACAGCTCAGGACTGTGATGGATAAGGTTCCTCCCAACTAATGTAGCTTAAGGGAGAGATCAGAGCAAACAAAAAAAGTAGATAAAAAAAAAGAAATTCATTATTCTATAAGCCAAAGAAATATAAGAGCCTCAATTTATATCATAAGCTTTTGAGATTTAATTTGTAATGTCGTAAGCTTTGCTAGTTAAGACTTAAGATAGCTTATAGAGTATCTAAATCAGATTCCTTTTTTCGCGTCTAAATCGAGATCTTTCTTAAACATGTACTCTATAGCAAGTGCAAAGGAAAGAGATCAAACTAAAAGAGATCCGTAATCAACTATCGCCATCAGTGTCGTAGCCTCAATGCTACCCAAGTAATACCACAGAGCACTACTAATGTTTAGTTCCAATTGACCTGATTATTGGCTAGGTTGATTTGGCCATTTGGGTCAAAAGCAGGTCGGGTCATTTTGGTCACTTTGTTGCAAGCCAATAGTGGATCATGACATGCGGGGTTGTGGACCATAATGGGTTGATAAAGGGTGGGCCAATAAAAGAGTAAGGATATAGGGGATAGGAAAGAGAACATATGAGCACACAATAACATAAAAGTTTGACCATACATAATTTTTTTTTAACTATATCGTTCTCCCTTTTGCAAAATATTTGGCCTACAATCATGGCCCCGTATTAACCTTGTCCAATGAAAGCACTGTCCATTAAATATCCTAAAAGCCCTTCCAAAATGACCCAACTATTACACCTAGTGGACTAACCTATCCATTAACCAGCTAATTCTAAACCCCAAAAAGTGAACAAGTATGGTGCAAAGTAGCCTCTAAAAGTGTCCAATATGGTCGTCATGCTTCCTTCTTTTTCTCCAAGAATGCCTATATCCTTGCTACCAACAACTTGACAAGTCTCTACCTAAGTAGACATCAAACTTTCTTACAAGTTGGCTAATCAAGAGTTCACGACTTAATGTAGATTCACCATCTTGCAAATCCAAAACGAGATACAAGTAGAGATCCAACCTTCAGCTTGTGACAGAAGAAAGCAGAGCAGGAAGGGCAGCAAAATCCTGGTAAAGATTGCAGATTCCTCTTTATAGTCCAACAAAAAGATCTCGGCTTTCAATCTAAAATGTTCTATACTACTTATAAACTTCAGAACAAAAACAACATTTTTACTAGCATTCACATTCTCACTTCAATCATAACCACTTCTCTCGAAAAACCCAATCCAATATCATCCTCCCCCCTATTATGAAGCCCAGCAATTACTCACCACTCCAAAATCAAACCATATTACGCCAAAATCAATATATGAGCAAATCCATAGCACAAGGAACCATCTTAAAAATGTAAAACCCATATTTGAGAAAAATCAGGGTTTTAGTAGTTGCTAACATATGCAATCCAGACTCCACAGAACCATTAGTGTTCTTTATTATGACAAATGCTTAAATTTCATCCAACCATATTTTGGACAAAGGAAGGGAGGTGATTAAAGCTACTTTCAAACCACTTCGTTTGGATATTAGGGCATCATCATCTAATTCAACCTAACATATAATCCAACATCGAATAACGAGCAGTCCACAAAATGCCAACATTTTTCAACAATAAAAAACATCAAGAGAATAAGATTAATTACAGAAAGAACACTCTATTTATAATTCAATTTACAAAAACAGCAAAAAATTAAAAAATTAAAATCACCTACATTTTGAGCAGTATCCTCTTTCTTGCCCTTCTTTTGAGTAGTACTAATATTTTTTGAGTCCATTGAAGAGTCTGAAACCATAAAAACACATTAATTGAAAGAGGAAAAAAGAGAGGAAAGATTCAAAATTTAAAAAGAGAAGTAAAAACCTTGAAGGGTACAAGTTAAAGAGGTGGAGGAAGCAAAAGCCATGATTTGGCGAAGTTTAGAGGGCAAAGCATCAATGGAAGAAGTATTGGGAGGGGGAGGGAGACGATTGTAGCCGCCATGAGAAGCTAAATAGTTTTTCTCTCTCCTCTTCTTTCCTTTCCCTACCATCTTCGTTTTTCTATCTCTCTCTCCTTCTCCTTCTCCTGTGTACGAGTTTCAGAAAGATGTTAAACTGTGGAAAGTTGGGTATTTGCTAATTGCTTTGCTAGTATAAGTTCAAGTCTTGCGACTTCATCATTGTATATATGTTCAAAACCGCACCGCAAACCGCAATTTTATATGATTTTTAAATATATATATATTTTTATCTATTTTGATTTTTTATTAAAATAAACTTGATAAGGTGGCATACAACTGAAAAAAGAAGTTTGAGGTAAGGAAGTTAGACAATTTTGATAAATTATTATTTATGTTTAATTATGAAGTCAACTTCATATTTATTTGGACTCTTTATATTTATTAACAAAATTTTTTTTTACTCTTAGATTACAAAATTAATGTCGGGGGAAAAATGGTTAAACCCCAAAATTTGGTTTTTTGTTGGTTGGGTTTGAGAAAGTGCGGTGCGGTTTGGGAAAAAAAAATTTCGGTTGGGTGGGTTCCCCCAAACCCAACCCAAACCGCGAACACCCCTAATTGTATACATGTCAAAACTGGACTGATCTGAAATTAACCCGAGCAAATTTTGAACGGGAGATGGTTATTCAAAATTTAATTTTATTTGACCTAAAATATTTTTTGAAAACTTCGGGTCAAATTTAGCAAGGCAGATTTAGAATATGGGTGACGTGAAAAACATTACATTTGTAGCAACAATTTTAATTTACGAGGACTTTGTTTTAAAAATATGTGTAACTATTAGAATTGTTGATATTAACATGAGTTTTGTTGGACTTAAACATCATGCATGTGTACAATTAGATTTAAATATTTGATTGTCAATTATTTTGCAATTTATGATGTATATTGTGTGTATTTTGCTACATAAATAGAG
Source organism: Beta corolliflora (assembly GCA_947648045.1). Taxonomy (NCBI): domain Eukaryota; kingdom Viridiplantae; phylum Streptophyta; class Magnoliopsida; order Caryophyllales; family Amaranthaceae; genus Beta; species Beta corolliflora. Next base: position 44,343 of record CANSZD010002270.1, on the reverse strand, counting down.
ATAGAGTTTTCAAATCCTTTATATTGTTTGGTTAACCTGATCTTGTTAATTTGACTCTTGAACAAATATTGTGTAATCCATATTAGAGGTTAACCAACTGAAATATGACCCAAATATGAAAACATCTTACTCTAAATCGACCTGATGAACCTGTTTGACAAATTTCGTCTAAACCAGATTTTTTTTTTTTTTGATTCAGGTCTAAACCAGATATATGAATCTAGTTCAATTCGGGTGATAACCGGATATGCGAATCTAGTTCAAATTTGAGTGATAATTTAGTGATGAATCATTTTGTTTGGTTTCTAGTTGGTTCAGGTCATATTCACTTTATTGTCTTTCTCCTATTCTATTCTCTCCCCAGCAACCCTTGAACCCTTGTCCTTAGCAACCAATTGAATGGTTTACACCAACGAGACACAAGGAAGGTTGGTCACTTTATTGTCTTGCAAACCCTATTTTACTAAAGGTTTTTTTTCGTGAATTTTTATGGGGTGCCCTCAGGTTGAAATTGACATTCTACTTTTGTAACACCCCTAAGATCTTGGCTATCTCACATCGGAAGTTGAGGAGAACGAAACCTTCTTTATATAGAGGTGGACACCTCAACCTAGTAGATGCCTTTTGGGTAGGACTACGGTCCTGCATCAAAGAAAAAACTTGCAGACTAGGGCCCAAAGAGGACAATATCTAGTAATGGGCTCCTGCACACCTAGGGGTGTTACAACTTTACTCTCCACTCTATGATTCATATATGATTTACCATGATATTTTTGTTAATGAGTTCTCTTAGGTAGATATTGTATGCATTTTAAAATTATTTTGGAATTCAAACCATTTTAGATACTTCTATTTAAACTTGTTATAATTTGGATATAAGTCTAAATAAAATTTTGCCAACTTTATGACCATGTTAGATAATTAAGCTTGTTATAAATTGGGAATAATGTGCAATCATTAGCTTAGTACTTTCTCCGTTTATATTTAAGTGATTGACTTCCTTTTTATTGAAATGTCAAAATAAGTGATCTGTATCTCAAAAGGCAAAATAATTTCTCTTTATTTACAGAAATGCCACCATTTTTACTTTGCTCACTTAATATCCCTTTAACCATGTGGACATGTGGTCCGAACTTTCTCTCTCTAAATTCCTTTTTATTCCATCACTTACTCTCTCAGTCACTTAAAAAGGACGGAGGAAATATGCTGTTAGTTGCTAGTTGCTACTGTCGAGAATATTGTATTTTGCAATTTCACGATTCACATTGACTAGAGAACGTTTTTTACTTTATATATATATATATATATATATATATATATATATATATATATATATATATTATAATAAATATATATAATATATATATATATAGTCGAGATCCAATGAGAAGGATTTATGTGCATATTAATTTACTAAATGTGTATATTGCAGTTTTCAAACTTTAAGTATATACTCTTGAAAAATAAGATGCACATTCAGTTCGAAAAAAATGCACATAAAATAGTTGCATATCTAGTTCAAAAAACTATGCCCATTTAGTTCAAAAAATATGCAAAAAAAATCCTTCTCATCCTTCCATTTTAAGTGCAACACTTTCCTTATTTGGAATAGTCAGAATAAGTACAACCAAGTTCAAAATGGTAAAAAAAGTTCAATATTATTACAAATATGCCACCAAAAAGCAAGAGGGGACCACAACTTTTTTGTTTTATCACTTGAATTATTCTACTTTATTGTGGTCCCATCTTTCTCTCTCTACATTCCTTGGCATTCCCCCATTTTCTCTACATTACACTTATTGAGAAACGGAGGAAGTATATAATATCCGAGAACACTAATCGAGAACGAAAAAGTCACTCATCTACTACATGAACGTCAAAGTCTTCTATTAACAACTGCTTTGATGTTTGTAAAATCTGAATAAGATACATGCAACTCCAATTTTTACAATGATATAAAAAGATCCAGCAACTCTGGACCTGTGTATATACTCGAAAAAACAGAACTGAATGAAGGGTTTACAGCCTAATCTGTATGAACACCGAAGAATTTACAGCTCAATCAAGTCAAAACTTCACCTAACTATCCTTTATCAAACCTATTTCTGTAATAAATGAAGTTGGCTACATATAATACAACCACATTTGACAATTGTCAGATGTGAAGTACAAAAACAACATCCGAACAAGTTGTAAATCAAGATATGTGAATATACCTCCTGTTTACCTCTTGTCCTCTTCCACATAAGAGTTTCAATAAGTGAGATTCAAGTGAAAACATGGCCCCTTCATTTTATGAGAGGGCTAAGTCCATCGCCTTCCCAACCGAGCTTTAGCATTTGATCCACCATCTTTAAGCTCAACTGCAAGCAATGAGCATAAAATTATGGTTAACACCGTTCTGGAGAGGTTCCAACCAAGGTTACTGGGGTTCGGGATCCTAATTTGGTCCAATAGAGGGGTACTGAAAATAGAGTAATAGACAATTATTATTATCGATTACAAGCTAAGATTTATACAAAATATCATACAAAGCTGTCATGTAGACATACCTAAAGTCAATCTGTAACAAAATGGACTAATACTGCAACAACAAAAAGGACTCCTAGATGATCCTGAATATCTTGTTGGAGAAGCAGGTCATCGGCCAATTCAGATTTAAGACAATGTGCTTAGCGAAGTTCTTAATAACTAACTCTTTTGCACAGTTATGTTCCCCATTATACATCATTCTACATGCAAGGAGCATGTAGCAATCTTCAGAATAATTGCAGAAAATAAAGGTCTCCGTGTCTATGCAATATGCATGCATCTGTGATGGTGAGTATACTTGTGTAGTGCATGCACGTGCAGTTCAGCCTCTACTATAACATCATTGTAACAACTAACAACAAACAATAAGACCACCAAAAAACCGGTGCAAAAAAAATGAGACATCATATACAATATTATCACAACAGTTGTCCAGCACTACCCAAATGTAAGACGCGTAACAACACGGGCCTCATCTGGAAAACCAACTAGTTCAAGAAAGTAAAAAAAAAAAACAATCTGAATTAATTTGTTTCCTACTCCATGTATCATGGCAGATCATCTGGTAAGAGTTCATGGAGAAGGGTAGCCTGAAATACAGTCCCCCACAAACAACTATAGAAAAGTAGAGATCTGTAGTCGTGTCTCAGTTGTAAAACACAATTAAGTAAGAGTTCTGAAGAGAGCAGAACAAAACCAGGTGAAATTAAAACTTACAGCTGGGTCTGTAAAAATTAACAATTGCCTATCCATAGTAGAGACCAGAAGATTCGTGTTGTCCTTGTTCAAGGCTATGGCTGTAATATCCTGCCCAGCTTGAAGATTCAATGTATGTAGCACCTGCCATTACAGCCTTATCAGTAAGGAAAAACTTCTTAAACTTTTGCATCTCTCTCATTCACAATTCAACTTCAAGGTAACAGGATCAGTTAACTTTATTCTGCAGACATTTCTAACAATTTCCCTACCGAAAAGGAAAATGGGAGAGCAAGCAAGAGAGCAATCAATAGAATTTTGCATACCTTAAGGGTATATAGATCGAGAAAGCAAATTGAAGGTAATGCTATATCCAATCTACAGTCTTCATCTTTCACATTCAATCCTGTGGAGAGAACTCCAGTTTCCAGTTGCTTTGACTTCCAAGACCTGCTGCTGTCAAGAGACCCTTCCTTCTGAGAACAGGAGTTCACCCCGACTAAGGCAGTCTGTCCATCAAAAGAAATTTCCATGCAACTGATGCTTCCAGATAAGGGAAGCCTTGCACTAGATATAAAAATGCCATTCAGAGTATAGGTGCTGAGCATATGAAGTGATTGATTCCAAGCCATTATGATACCATCAGATGAAAGGCAAACAGAATTGGCCTGCACACTAGCTATCCTTCTGAGCAAACGCCCCCTTCTGATAGAATGCAAAAGAATATCTGGTGATTGAGAGCAAGAGACAACTACTCCGAGATCTGAGCTAACACAGCAAGACAGAACTTCTGCAAGATGACCCCGCAAGACATGTACGGGTCCTTCAATTCGCCGTTTCCTGCTTTTGTCTAATGAGCTACTAGCCGAAGCATTACTGCTGTTTGAAGAAGTACCAGAAGCAGTGGAAGGTTCTGAGATATTGGTAGATTGAGATGTAACTGTACGATGTATTCTCCAAAGCAATACTGTAGTATCTCGAGACCCAGTCACAAGGTAATTGCTATCAGATGAGAGACCCAAGCATGTCACAGGAGCACAGTGCCCTATGGCTGTCTCAAGGGTCTTTGCTCCATCTGCTGATATTATTTTGATACTGTTATCAACATGCCCACCTGGTGAAGACAGATTTAAAGGGGTAAGCAAATAGTGTACAGCATGTCATTATATGAACCTACATATAAAAATAAAGATAAGAAGTGAAATTACTACTCTCTCCATCCCAAAATAGTCTGTTCACTTTCCTTATTTGTTTGTCCAAAATTAGTTTGAACACTTCCATTTTTTTTGGCAATGGTCCCACTATCATTATACTTCCTCCGTTTTTTTTACATGTGACACTTTCCTAAAACGGAATGCTGCAAATTACATGTGACACTTTTTTTTCTTTCCTAAAGTAGTAAGTTTTAGCCTATTAAATTACCATATTACCCTTACTTAAAAAGATAAACTAAAATTAAACCTTCTTAATTTAACCAAAATTAACAATTAACAATTAACCACAACCCCTCCCCCACCCACCCCACCACCCTCCCCATCCCCTCCACCCCCCACCCCACCACCCCTCCCTCCCCTCCACCCCCCACCCCACCCCCCTGCCCCTCCCCCTCCCCTCCACCGTCGCATCCCCCCTCCCCCTCCCCTCCCTCTCCCCTCAGCCTTCGCATCCCCCTCCCCCCGCAGCGCCCAACGCCGGCAGAAGCGCAACGCCCAGAAATTCGAAAGCCCCCACCCAGCTTCTCTCCCGCGCCCTGCTTCTCTCTCCTCCTTCGCTTTCCTCCTCTCGCGCCCCGCCTCGCTGCACTCGCGCCGCCTCGCTGCCTCCTCCTCGATTTTTTTCAGTTTAGATTCGCCGTGCTTCTGGCCGTTGCGGGGGCTGCGGGAGGGAGGGGGGGAGGGGGATGCGACGGCGGAGGGGAGAGGGAGGGGAGGGGGGATGCGACGGTGGAGGGGAGGGGAGGGAGAGGGTGGGGAGGGGTGGTGGGCTGGGTGGGTTAGGGTGGAGGGGTGGGGGCTGGGTGGGGTGGAGGGGTGGAGGAGGGGTGGTCCCCACTTTCTTTAATCCCTACAATTACTTTTACTTAATCCCCTCCAATTTTTTTCTAGGTAACCGTATTTTTTAAAAGTGTCACATGTAAAAAAAAGGGGGGAAGTATTAGTTTTAACACCCCTTTGGCCCCCACTTTATCTCTATCAATAACAAAATACCCAACTTTCTTTCTCCTTCAATTAAAAATACCCACCAAGTCCTATCACATCTACTTTTAAATAAAATAACATTTGATAACCACACTACAACTTATCACATTAAACTACTCCCTTCATCCTAGAACAGTCTGAACATTTCTCTTTTTTGTTTCTCCCAAATTAGTTTAAACACTTATCTTTTTGGCATGGTTACATTTACACCATTATTATACTAGCAAATTATGCACGCGGTGTGTGCCTAATTTTTTTAAATTTTTTCAAACATAAATTCTAGCGTTTTGGGGAATAAATAGGGGTAGAAATTTGAACATTAGACATTTTTTTTGGCTAAATTTCGTAGGTTAAGCCTCTATCACTTAACCCTTATTTTATTGATTTTTTTTTACTTATTCTTTCTTTTAGGTTTTTAAAATTAAATTTGATGAACGATAAAAGAATGTTAAGTGAATTTATTTAGGATTTCTTATGTTGTATGAACATAGTCTTTTGTGTTAAGTAAATCATTTCACTTTGTTATTGATTGAATTTTCCGTTTTGATGTAATACTTGATTGTGTTTGTGAATTGATTGATAGTAATTTGATTAATGCAATATTCCTTTTTACTTTTTTCAGCATAAATGTACTAAATCTTATAGTCAATGTTTCTTTTTTTAGTGGCTCAATTATAACTTGATTGCTTTTAACATTTAAGTTAATTTTTAAATGCTATATTTGAGTCTGACTTTATTTTCCCTTTTTTTTTGTAGTAGTTGATTTACTAATGGGCAGTTAAGTAAATTTATAGGGGGACACCATAGCTCCCTCCTTCCCTTATATAATAGAGATTAGAGATTAGTTATCTAACACCCCTATGGCCCACACTCTATCTCTATCAATGAAAAAAACCCAACTTTCTCTCTCCTTTAATAAAAAAATAATATCCCACCAACTTCTATCACATCTACTTTTTAATAAAATAAGATTTGGCAACCATACTACAACTTATCACCTTAAACTATGTGTTCCAACAAGTGTTCGGATCTTTTTGGGACAAAAGGAGCAAGTGTCCTAAGTCCTAACAAGTGTACAAATCTTTCTGGGATGGAGGGTGTACAACATTAGTAGTTAATACAAGTGTACAAATCTTTCTTAAACCATCATTCTTCCTCGTAACACACCATGAAACTTGCTTTTGGACTCCTTTCAGTAAAATGATTCAGGAAAAAGATAACCCCAAAAGCAATATCCATTACATCACATCATATAATTCAGAATAAAAGTAAGACACCTGTGTACGAGAGTACAGAAGGAAAATACATACCAGTTATAATTTCTTTATTGCTGGTTATAGCAACTATTGCTGAGCTCCTGATTCCTGAAGTAGGAAATGCCAACGCTTGAGGAAAGTGCCAATCTTCAGAAACAGCTCCGGCTTGTCCTTTGAACATTCGCATCAATCCTCCACCAGAAGAGCTGGCAGTGGCTTTCCCATGATGGAAAAGAAAAGGTGCACCTTGGCCATCAGGTGTATTTGGCTGCCACTTGTGTTGTGCCACAAATGAAGCTGGGGCATTTATATCGACAATGATAACAGAATCTGAAGATGCATGCATTGCCGAGGCAGGTAGATTGCAGCGTTCAGGCATTGGAACAGCATATGGCTTGAGTTCTTTTGGGTTCCGAAAGATTGTCTAATATGCACAGTTCAAACCAAAACAGTATAACAAAATTCAGCAGGATACACTAATATTAAGGAAAAACAGGGGGGGTTATGTTGATAAATTGCACCTGTGTTATGTTAGCTTAGGTGAATAATATAGAGCTTCTGGGTAAGGAGAGCAACACTATATATTTTGAATGATGGATAACGTATGTAAATTGTAAACCAAGATAAGGAAAGTTTGGAAGCGATCATGCTCAGCCATCCTAAGCTTGTGGCAGCAAGTGGATCTAGAAGTTCATTACATGGGTTTGACATTAATCTATTAAGACTACTTTTAAGACAAACTGCAACAGAAGGTAGATTAATGATTGTGAAGATTGCTAGAATTTCAAGAACAGGATAGGATTTTTTATATTAATGGATTCAACTTTTTAGTGATTCCGACAATAATATGCTGAGACTACTTTCTTAAAAAACTGCAACAAATTAGGTGGGTTCAAGTGGAACCCTTGCTATGGAAATATATTTTCCCTAAAGTGTTATAGTTGGTGAGGACTGAGGAATGCTCAAAATTTTCAGAAGTCAGAACAGGCTTCAATTTGGAGCTACTCTGTAGGGCCTTCCCCAAACCTTTCTTTAAATGTACAGCATGAGTCATAAATTACACATCTTCATAATCTATATCAACACAACCTCTATGAACATTACTAGGCCTTAAATTAGCAAATCTCTTTCATGGCCAAAAGCAAGTGGAACACAAAAGAAATAGAGAACAAAGCAACGAATTAACTATAGATTAACTGTGTCTGACAAACATATTTTGGACATATAAATGTGATAGGCAGATGACTGTAACACAAAGGGAATATTATCACAAACTTTTTTTTCCTTTTATGTTTTCAAAGTAAATGTCACATTATCCTTCTATGAAATTGATGCAGTCAATATAAAGCAATTTAGCCACTTTAGACATGCCTTTCATTTATGCCAATCAAAGCTCTAACTGCTAATGTGCAGTGTGCGGCCAATTTATTGTATACTACATACACTGAAACTCTGAGAAAGGACATGAAGAGCAAGAAAATCAGTACTCTCACCACATTTAGTGATTTATATGGTAAAACTTGTGAGCTTTTCTCTTTAGTAGATATATTGCATTTAAAGTTCAAACTAACTCAAGTTCAACAAAAAGAAAAGGAGAATGTGGAATAAATACCAAACTCAGAAAGAAAATCACAAATTGAACAACCAGGGACTATCCCCCAAGGATTAAGGGTGTTGTCACCATAAGAAGATTGAGGGAAAAAAATAGATTGAATCCAAACCAGGCTACCTGCAATTGAAGAGTGTCAGCTAGCGCCATTCTTTTAATATGAGGAACTGTCAAAAGCTGAGATGGGGTTTGCCCAAAGTAAGCAATCTGATCCTGAGTGGCACGTTGTTGTACCTGACATCACAAGTAGCCAAAAGTTGAAGGGCAGGTACAAGGTAATGTCACTTTAAACAGGACATTTAATGTTCTAACTAGAGAAAACACAATGGAGTTATCTTACAGGGTCGGAGATTTTGTCAATGTCGACTGTTCCTTCATATGTAATATAAAAGAAAACATTATTTGCTCCTATAGCTTCTCTTCCGCGTTGTTTATACCTGCACATTCAAGCCAACAATTCATGTATTTAAGATAGCTTAGTGTTTGGGTGGAAGATAGGCTCTGATGATTGCTCAAAAGCAAGATTGAATGAAGATAAAACCACCAATTAATATTACTTACCCAAATATGAGGTCAATCCACTCATGCAGATGAGTAGAAACATACTCACTCTCAAGAGCCATCCTATGTTTATGAATAAACTCAACAGGATTTTCAGCCCAAGGAGGGAGCTTGACTAAATCTGGATGAGAGCGAAAGAGAGCAGATTAATTTCTCCTCCCTATATTACTAAATACTATCTGCTAGCAATCTGTAAAAAATATATCAAGAGCATACCAAGTTTTTGACCAAGTTGTGTAGTACCAAAATCAATTGAGTTCTCATTGGACAACATTTCAGGGAGGTAAAACAGTTCTGGAACCTGAGTTGAACCAGACAGGAACAAGTCAACTTTAGAAACCAATCAAACCCCTCAAATATAACTGCATAACTAAGGCCTTGTTCTCTTTAATGATTTTAGTGAACTCACTGAGATGATTTTTGTTTATCAAAGCTGGTTTTACTTATCACCATTGATAATACGTGGAAAAAAATTGAATCATATGCGCTAGTGTTTTATCATATGCTGAACTGAGTTTATTATCAAAATAGATTTTAGCTAAACTGACTTAATCTAAACAAAAACCAATTTTGCAAAATTTAAGGAGAAATGGACTAAACATATTATGGATTAACTTCTTGGAAATATTGAACAAAAAATACCAATTCCTTCACATCACTCATCTCCTCAAGAACTCCCTCCCAAGTTGCAGCAATATCAGCAAACATCCTGTCTGCATGGTCAAATTTTCCACCTTGTAATTGAATAGAGAGAGTGGTGAAAGGCTCAAGTCGGACAAGGTAATACAGCACCTGGAGAAAAAGTATCGACCATTATACATACTTATCGTGGCCACACCAACATAGACAAGGGAAGATTATCAATATAATAAAAATTGTTACGGGTACACAGTTTGCATACATGTTCTAACAAATGGAATCAGTAACAAGAACATTGTGAATCCAATCATCCCCAAAAGAAAAAAGGATACAGTAGAAATTTTATTTTAATTTTCTATAAGTAAAAGTATACACTAGAGATTGAATTCAAATTCAAGATTCTGTGATCGAAAACATTTGATCTCATCAAAGGTTATAAACTCACCATTTGCTTGCTCTCATAGATTAACATGTTCAAGATTAATCATCAGAATGATTACAACAACCTTATATGCCATGTAGCAAAGCTACAGCATATTAGAAACAAAAATCAACATGGAAAAAAAGAAACAAATAGAAACATACTGTTCCAGCACTTGAATAATGTGAACCATAGTGGAACTTCGGAATTACAGGATCATCAAAACTAGAATATCGCTCCTGGAATTTCTTCAGGCGTTCAGGATTTAGAGCACCAACAGGCTGTAAGAGGGTCAACTTGTTAGAAGAACTGGGCATTGATCCATTAGTTGGAAAAGCTAACTTGTATACCCACCTTTGAAAGGTCTCGATATGAAGAAGGATTAGAAAGATTCAGCTCCTTTGATGTATAATCAGACAGAATCCAAGGAAATACTGGATACTGCACCAAAAAATGTTAAAAAAGAAATAACATTAACAATGATGGAGGGTCAATAACATATACATCCTCCGTTCTTTTTTGATTGCAACATTTTCCTTATTTGAGAGTTTCACATTAATTGCAACATTTTCGTATTTGGTAATATCTTCTTTCTATTTCTCTCCTATCACATGGGTCCCACTTTTTATCTATCTTTATCTCTCTCCTCTTCACATGGCTTTCTTAAAGAATGTGCCAAGGGTTGATGTTGCAATAATAATGGAACAGAGGAAGTACGAAAGAAAATCTTCAAAACAAATTAGTACTGTAAATTCGTAATAGAAAGAAACCTGAGTGATGTCATTATAACTACGCCCAGCCAGTGTGTTGAGCTGCATTAGGTATTCAAAGTTGCTGATCTGAAAATGTCAGCATACATGCTTTTAGATCAACTTTTCACATACGTGAAAGATAAGTGGTGCATAAAGAACTTTACAACAATGTTGGGGATGATATCTATACCTCCCATCTAGCCCAACGCTCCATAAGCTGAGTCCTTTTTAAAAGGTGATCAGGTCTCTACATGACGTCAAAAAAGCAGCAAAAAGACAATAAGGAGGCGAGAAAATGAAATCAGCAGTAAAACTACTACTATCATAGACAAACTACAAGGATCCAGTTTTTCAAATCTGCATCCAGAAAGATGTCAATCCAAAAAGCATTAGGAAATACCTGAGTTGCTAGATATATATTGTTCAAATGAGGAGGGCGTGCATGAACAATAGCTCGGTATGCATTTCTCCTACCTTCACTAGTCTACAAAACAAATACAAATAACTCAGATCAAAAGCATAGATTAAGTTAACAAAAAAAATTTGCAAATAAGAAGCCTAGATACCCCAAAATCGAAAAAGTAATTAAAGCGATCAAGCATAAACAGCTCCAGTGCACTTCTTCTCAGAAGATATCTGCAAAAAAATCAAGCAGTAGACATTTCAGTAATGGAGATTTTGTTTCAACTCAATGAAAATTGAAGCACAGAAATACCAAACGAAACAAGAAAAATTGCAGAAAATATTTTAAAGCATATTATGCACCTCTTAAGCAACAAACAGATTGAAGAAGACCCAAGCATATATGATAATAGTTTAATTAAATTGACTAAGAACATCTTAATAACTAACCTTCTGCTATAAATTTGATGAAGTGAAGATATTAACCAGCTACGATTCTTTTCCTGATCTCTGTCTTCATAACTGTGATCCAGTTCAGTGCCTGAAGAACTAGTCTCAATGTTCTCAGCAATAAAATTGATTCGTTTTGTTGTTATCTGAAAATGAAGAGTTGAATGACTCATCATTATTGCCACAGTACAGATCAAAAATATTGAAGTAATTGTATCTTGCCAGAAGGAAAAGAGTTCGCATTAACAGTCTTTCATAACAATCATGTTGCCACCCCTATGACTAAATTCTTATTCACCTTCTAATCTCACCTAACAGAAACCTCCCATAATTGTACAGGCATCTTAATCACTCTTCAACCTAAATAACAACACAAACTAGTGAAGTATATTCAATAAGTTGGTCTCCAATTATTAGAAAGAACAACGAGCACCCTCTCCTACATTGCTTATGTGTTTTGATAAAACTTCTATCAATTTCCTTATTAAAAAGAAAAAAAGAAAAAAAGAAAAAACTTTTATGAATTTACAGCATTCTTTATATTTCAGCTGTATCTCATCTCGAACAAATGGATCTTTCTCCAGATGTGTGGATGATTTATAGGCATTTGAAAGATTTGGGTTTGCCCTCAATTGGAATATGTTGTTTCCCGAAATTATTTTAATAAAAGGATAAGTGTCCTTAAAAGTTTAAAATGCCTTTCTTTAAAAATCAATTTAGGACTTCCCTGAGAATATAATAGTTGACAAAACAAACAAAATGAGACACTTATCATGAGTTCAGAGCTTTCAGCATTCGAGTGAAACAACTTTATGTTCAGGTAACATTCTTTAGGATTTTAATCTTTTATTTAAGGGAATTTTATTTTGTTTTGGACATCATGGATAGTTAGAAAGAATGAATGGTATTATTACAGAGCCCTCCTTTACATTTTATGTTCTCATGTCGTGTTAGACATTTTTCATGTTATCAGACACAGCTTTTGAGACCATTTTCCCCTATCTATAAGACATGTTCCAAAGATAGTTAATAGTGTTACAACTTTATGAGGTTATCTTGAAAAAAAAAAAACATAGTAATAGACTGCAACCAGCGTGAGTCACAAAATACTTACTTGAAAAGTTCCTCGAACAACTCTTAGTGGCCTCACCATTGAGCAAGGAAGTTCCAGCATAATTCTCTCATCAAGCTCACTAAATACATACCCAGGAGCAACTGCTGACGGATCCTCAGCCATATCTTGGCCACTAGTAGATGGTGCATCATTAGAATCTGATGACGCTTGCATACGTGATTCAGCTCCAATAGAATGATTCTCCTCATGCTGCTCCCCGTCTAAATCAAGACTCAACCTATTATTGATATCCGCATGCTCAGAATCTTCATTTAATGCATCTGCATCTATTGCTTCAGCTGCAAGGGCAGAGGCATTTGATGCACTTATCACCCTCTGTTGATCATGCTTAACAGCATCATTGTCTTCATAATCAGCTGCAGCACCAATATGTGCTGAGCCTCTGTAGTTCCTCCTTAAGCATATTCTCATCCTTGCAGAGCTTTCCATGAGGTCTAGCTTCCAGAAAACCTGCAAGTTCCAACGAACAAATTGAGTGCTCCTCATTACCAAAGGAACATAGTTTTATGATGAAATATGGATTATTCACATGCATTAAACCTAAAGCAGAAAACACAAATCACACACATAAACAAGGGATGATGTCAAGATTTTAGATAACAATAGTGGATGCAATCGATTACATACAAATTCAGGATTGCGAAGAAGGTCACCAAATGGCCCAAAAAGACATTTCATCTCTGTTAAATAATGAACGAGTTTCCTCCAAGCGCGAGTTCCAGTGACTTGACGGTGGCGTGCTAACATATCTACTTGAGACCGCCTGTCAACCTGCAATAGCACAGCATTCCGTCAAAGAATCATTCAAAATCTCAAGACTATAAGAATATACTGGTATAAGTAATGACCATAGGCACTGGGATAAAAGTCAGATCAAACCTCTGATCGCTGGATGTTTCGGGTGAAAGCGAGACTTGCAACAAGAACTGCAATAAATTTGTAGGAGAAAGCGTTGAAATCTTTGCTATAAACAGATTTAGTATCAACTGGATGCAAGCACTCCATCCAAGCCGTTCCCATGGCCTCTGAAAGTGTCCATCTCTTAACACGCTCCATGTCACTTGCGTTTCTTCGCTGAGCAGAAGTAGCCATTGCTACAGCACTGAGTCCCCTACCTGAACCAATTTTTGCATTACGCTCCAGGTCACGAGCTGCAGCTAAGGCAGCCGCTTTTGCAGATGCCTTATCCTTTGGAACAGCAGAAGATTTAATTGGCATTTCCTGCGGCTTCTGAAAACTTGAAAATGTCTGAAGCTTAGCTGCCTTACGCTCAAGCAATGAGACATCACGCTTAAGCTGTGTTGTTGATGCACGTGTTGGGACATCCCCCCCAGAAGCACCAGCTGCAATCATAGCCAATGCCATTGCAGCAGGTGGAGACGCAAAAGCAGCAGCCCAAGTTGGAGATACCATGGCAAGAGCTCCCTGAAATCACACCAGTAAATTCCTTGTGTGCAATAAAAAAACTTACAGATTTGAGCATATATATGTCTGCACACTTTTGCAGTCAATTGTTATGAGTTAGATCTGACAAGTACATAAGAGATGTGCATCAAACATAAAAGATCCCCATCGAACATATAAAACTTCAAAGCATGCACAGACCACTAACTGATCATAAATGTGATTTTAAAGAAAATCAGCAAGTGCTATCCTATCTTTACTCTCTCCCCAGCTAAGGAAAACCAAAAATCCTAGTCACTTGCTCTCAACTATTCCAGAATAATCTACAGGTGGAAAAAACCTAATTCCTTTCCAATCTAAAGTAAAAAAAGTCAATAGTAGGAAAGCCAAAAAGCATTATTGCCATAGACTATATTCTGACTCGGGGTGATCCTCAGTGTAAAGAATGACAGCATGTTGATGGCTTAATGCATTTACCAATAAATTGAAAGCATATCATAGAAAAAATGCAGAATAGTTATGGAAAATAATTGAAGAACTCCATACTTGAAACAGGCAGCAACTTGGGAGCAGCATCATCAAAAACAACAAAGACCTTGATGGAAAATAGATATCGCACAATCGTATAGTATTATTCCACTTACCTCTACAGGAAGAGCATCTGCAGCCAGGGCCCGGTCATCAACAACCAGAGGGTTGAGACCATCTGCAGTGGCTAGTTCATGAATTCCAGCTAGTAGTGGCCGCCACCTTCGCAAAATGGCAACGAATGGTGGAACAATAGCCTCCAGGTATTGTCTGCGAAGAGGAGTTCTATCCTTTCCAATGGCATGCCACATCTGGACCAGACATCCAATAGTAATTAGTTAACACATTAAAGACAACAGAGAGAAACTAAGGAAAAACATCAGTTGGAAAAACAACAGAACTAAATAGCAACCTCAGTAATTGCTACTTAAGATATTTATTTAGCTAAATCTCAAGAAACTAACCTCAGAATAAAGGACACAAGATGCAACCAATACCCTCTGTCTTTTTGACTCAGAGATGGGCATATTAAGCACAGGTGAGAGCACACTGCACACCATAACGAAGAAAACAGTTATACAGAGGACCCATAAATTTGAAGCAACAAAAAAGTCGCAAATAGGGAAAAGCTCAATGCTGAAGTTGGGAACTTGTCTATAATCAGTAAAAGACAACAGAAGCGAGAGACTGCATTGCCTTTATCTTCCACATGTACATAACAAAATTGATTGAGTAGCAGCACCCTAACATAAAAATCAAAGACAGTGCTGCTTTGTAGAGGAAGAGGAAAATTAACAACAGAGAACAAGTGTACAAAGTGACATAGTTCAATCAATAAGAAACTATAATATTAGAATTCTAAGAACTTTCTGTAGCCGCCAAAGAAAATCTGAAGGAAGTCTAAAAAAAATAAATTTGCCTTAAAAGATAAAAGAAATACATTCACATGTTTAGGAACCTTAGCCTTTTCAATATTACAGAAAAAAAAGGAGAGCGGGAAGATTCGGGCATTATCAATGGGACCCTATAAAATATATTGCATTGAAGGCACAAATCTGCGAGCTAAAAAGCAGGAGAATTTAATAATAAAACAAATCAAGAGATAAATCGATAGATCTGTTTCTCTCTCTCCTCCCCCCCTCTCTCTCTCTCTCTACTAATCAACAGCGCTCTCTATCAGTTGTAACTAAATCAACACTTTCTTCATTATTCATACATTAATTTTCGACGAATGTCTTTCACCTCTCATCTACCTCATCCTTCATTATTAGCTTAGGATTATTGAATGTTAATAGCTTTAAATCCTAGCATTAAGTTTTTTAACTACCAAAGCACTTTTTTCTTTTATTCTTATATATTCTGTTATTGTATCTCCTTTTCTTTCCTCTGTTGCCTCCTTCCTTTTCCATACATACCGATACAGTAAATAACTCCAAAAATTTGAATAGTTATATCAGATCGATCAATATAAAGCTTTATGCTTTCTTTTTGAGCAGATACAAAGCTTTACCCTTAAACCACAGATGATGATTGTTAATATATGTAAAAGATATTATAATAGGAGATCATTCAAGATACAAAGTTGTAAACTTTTAATTGTTTCCATTAAGTCATATAGAAAACAGATCATTTCAACTAATCGAAAAGCTCTGGTTAAACCCCCCCTCAATTTCTTAACACAGCCCTGGAGAAGAAAAAGAGAGCAGCTTAGAACACAAACTAATGCAATAAAAGGCTTGGTGCGTAACGAGAAGTAAAAAGACAGACTTTGAAAAGGACTTTTACATGTGCAGAAGCCAGAAACTTGTTGGCTCCTGAGGATGATTTGCTGTTATCTATTCAAGCGGATAGACATTGAGAGAAGGGATCCTATTTCCGTGCCAGATAAGTTTTGGAGATGCTCAAGGATGCTGAATATGCTGTGATGTACTCCCTCCATCTTCAATTACTTTACCCATTTTCCATTTTTGAATGTCTCAAAATATTTTACCATTTCTGTTTTGCGAATGGGTCCACATAATAAATATTACTATCTACTTAGTGGTCCATACCAGAATCTCTCTCCGTCTTATTTTTAATAAACACAAAATCATATCTGATCTAATATTAACCCCACTATCTACTTAGTGGCCCACACCAAACTTACTAGTTCAACTTTGTGCCAAACCAAATGGGTAAAATTATTGAAGATGGAGGGAGTAAATAAGACGATGTAGAGATCAATACAAAAACAACTTCTACATAGTTTGGCATCATAGTAGCAAGTACAAACTCACAAATAGAGTGAAAACAGCAGCCACACACAAACTAGTCACGTTAATAGCATTCCATACCCTTAAGAGAAGATCTATAAATCAAAGATCATAAAACCCCTCTACAACGGGAAAGCCTCTACAATAGCAGAAAAAATAAACAACAAAGGTAACATCGAAATTATGCTATTAGATTACCTCCATAACAATGCTGATCTAGGTTTTCTGGGAGTCGCTCTAGCATTTTTATCCATCGTCATATTACCTACGTTTTTGTATAATCTGTCTGATGATGCATCATCCAAATTCAAATTCCTCATAAGCATGCTTTCGTCACCATTGTCTTCTTCTCTCATTGAAACAAGAACCATTCGTAGCATGCATAGGAATGGTTGATCACTATCCAACAATTGGTAAAGAGCTGTCATACCTCCCATTCCTGTACCAGATCCTCCACCAATACCAAGACCACCACCAAGTCCAGACTCATCTAACAACAAAGCTTGCAGCATAGCAACAGATTTTTTAATCAAAGGAAGCTCAATCCAGCACCCATTTGCATCCTTCTCTAAAACGGAATTCCAAGACTCCAAGCCATTGCCACCACCACCAAATACATTTCCCTTGGAAGGAACACCAACACCATACCATAGCCGGCTCCTGTATTTCCATCCTTCTGCCAAATCTTTTGCACAGCTTCCATAAGATACAAATGCACCAGAGACAGATTCATAGGGTTCAGCAGCAGCAGCAGCAGTTAGTCTTTCCATAACAGATGCAGAAATTTGCCCATTTTCATCAGCCATTGAAGTAAGCATCTGATTGATGGTTACACAAGATAAGTACAACAGCTACAAAATATAGTTAAGTTGGTTGCCATGACAAGTAACACATGAGATAACATGTCCTTAGATAAAGAATTGTGGATCATTAGGCATATGAGCTAATTGTTTAGATAAGACTAGTTGCACATTAAAGTAACAAAGGAAAGAAAAAAACAAGCACATACATCAAGGGGGAGTCCTCCAGTATCACCAGACCATGATTTACGGTCACCCAAAAGATCCTTTGGTTCTCCAGTAGCCATGGTTGAAGAATTTGAGCGGCTAGCTGATGAAAGTGAGGACACAGTGCCATTAACAGTATGCTGAGCACACAATAATTTGCTCTGCAAACGTAAATGATCCTCAACTAGCATCAGAATAACGATGGCATTCTCCACCAAGGCGACAGAAAGCTGAGCAGCATTCTCAGCTTCTGCCCTGGCATTTGTTGGTGACGAAAACTCCGCAGCAACACCAGCTGCCGCAGCAGCAATGACTTCCGTCTGCTCAGAAAGGAAAACAATACAGGCAAGAAGGTTAGCATAAAGCGGCACCTGTTTAGTATTAACAAAACTATACAATAAAGGTTGATCAGTAGACAGCAGAGGTTGGAAGTTTCAGACCATATGAAAAGGCAGGAGGTCGAAATATGAGCAAGAACTACATAATGTCAATGTTTAAGTCATGGAGTGTACAAATTCTTATGGGAGACTATGCGACGTCCCCCACCATTAGTTGATGGTGCGACGTGGGACACTGTTTAGCACAAATGGAGTTACCTACAATGCATATATGGGGTTACCGATAAGAATTACTAGTGTTCTGATTATGAACTATTAATGCATATATGGGGTTATTGACAAGCACAAATGATGTCACTAATAATGAACATAAGGGGTTAATCATAATGCCGCACCATCATCTTAGTGTGCGGCACGTCACATGGAAGACAGGCTACAATCTACATGCATATAATATATGTCGGATTACATCCATCCAGCAAAAAAAGGTTTTCTATGTGAGAATGTCATTAGAGGAAGGGAAGTACTTGTAAGCGTAGAAACTTCTGAAAAGGTCACTCCCTGAGGCTTTAAGGGACAACAATCAATCACACATGTGTTGGTTGAGTCATGTAATAGGTAAATACTACATTGGTGGGTCCTTTCCAACAAGCCCTTGTTCTGATCATCAAACCTTGTATGCGATGCTCATTGCAAATTATATGTGTTGTTTTTCTGCTGAAATCTGATCAAAATGGCTTGTTGCCTAAGCTAGATCTAGAAAAGGCTTACGATCTTGTATCCTCGCATTTTCTGATGTCAATCCTCAAAAGGACGGATTGTCCTTGCAAATGGAGGAACTAGATTCGTTTTTGTATAACCACACCTCATTTCTCAGAGTTAGTCAATGCATATCCAGTAGGTTTCTTTCCAAAGCTCTCGAACGTCGCATCAAAGCAATCCTCATTCTCCTCCTCTATCTTGTTATGAGCTCTCCAAATAAGCTTCTAACTAAAACTGACTTGAGCTTCTTAGATGGCATATGCATTACAAGCTATAGTTTTGATGAACTCATCATCTCTGATCTCCTCTTAGCTGATGATATTCTAGATTTTTGCAAACACAATGAGATGAACTTGGGATATTCGAGATGTGTTCTTCTGATTTTTGATGCTACGTGAGGTTTGAGGGTCAACTTTCAGAAGAGTGTGCTAGTTCCAGATTTGGAATCCTTAGCTGATACTTTTTTGGTTGTGGAATAATACATTTTCCTTCATCTCTAGGCTTATAGCTCAAGCGACTGCGATTCACAAGCACAGACATTCTGCTCCAACTTAGTCCAACAACAGCCTTA
Source organism: Beta corolliflora (assembly GCA_947648045.1). Classification (NCBI taxonomy): domain Eukaryota; kingdom Viridiplantae; phylum Streptophyta; class Magnoliopsida; order Caryophyllales; family Amaranthaceae; genus Beta; species Beta corolliflora. Next base: position 24,830 of record CANSZD010002270.1, on the reverse strand, counting down.
CAATTATACTTCTTATAAAAATGAAAATTACATAAGTCTCACTAAATTGTTCTACAGAGCAAGCTAAATATTTCTGCTCCACCAATTACTAAGAGATTTTTATGGTATCTCTAGTGGTTCTTGATAAACCCGATGAGCAAAAGTGTAATGTCTAAGCATTCAAGTCCATTTTACTCCACCTTTAGCTTTCCCTCTCTGGCAGTCTCTGCTATCAAATTCGAAAGTTAAAAGCAAGAGAGACCATCTTTCCAATTCTCATTTAGCTTCCTACTTGGTACAGAACCAGCAGCTTTCTTCGTAGTATCATCCTCTGCATTAGATTACATCTAGGGGTGACAGAAAATAATATATATATATATATATATATATATATCACCATATTTCCATCTAGATCTAAGCCTATCTCATTGTCCCATCAATCCAAAACTTTGGGATGCTATAACTGCAAAATATTCATTTGTAAAGTTTAAGAATCTCCTTTGGGGGGGCGGGTAAACTGTAGCAAGCGGTTACTCTTCAGAAGAAATCAACAACAACAAAAATAAGCCAAAATAAAAGCAAAAGTCGCAATCCACGCACAACCTACATTACAGAACATTTATTACCTGAACCTGAAGTTCCCTGGCAGAGAAGTCTAGCAAGCTACCCATAAGCCTTCGTTTGAATATAGGCAATGATTCCTCACGCCTAGAAAACATGACAATGAACATTAATTAATGAACATTATTGACATCAAATTGAAGGCTTAACTTGCAAGATAAATAGTCATAACTCATAACTGCATGTCCTCCGAACTATTCAGGTATTTCCTTCTCATATAATTTAGAAGCTCCTACGATTGGTCACTGAGAAATAACCTTGACTCTTGTGGCCCACAAAATAAGTAAAAAAGAAATGAACCCAAAACTTGAATTGATCTTTCTAGAATACATCAGAAAGATAAAAATAAAGACAATTACATCAATCAATCATATAAATAGGGATTAGGAGTCCGACATCAAAGTCACACTGCATCCTATAAACAAAACTCCACGACCCGCCAAGCTGCATATGCTGACGAAAGGCAAAACAAACTCAACTCTACAAGCAAGTCACATCAGAATTATTCTGAAAACCTAATTAGTTCTTCCAGAAAACAGAACCAAAAGAATCACGAGAAAAGCATTTCTAAGAGTCTATCATCCTTGACCAACACATCATAATGATCCAGAAAGTCACGGCATGGTAAATCCACCTCTTTAAGTGGGAAGCTACTTCAAAATGCCAAGGGAACTTTCAGATATCCTATATTCTTAACGTAGCACAAAAATCACACAATTTTGCTCCATTGGGCAATTATATTTGGAAAAAGTCTTGAAGGCTAATGCTAGTTTTCACTTTCAAGGATTTTATATTAAGTGATACCAAAGACAAGAAAATTTTGAAAGTATTCATGGGGTAATTGGCTCAACCACTGCTAAGAAATATGGGTTGGGCATAAAATCATGGGTTCAGATTTCAGAATGAGTGATAGCCAGAAACCCATACCTACAACCTAGTGATTGGTTCGAAAAATTTAAAACTCAACACCCCCCCCCAATATTTCTCTCTCCTCCTCCCTCTCTCCTCTCTCCTCCCACTTTCTTCCCTCTTTTCCTTTTCACCTCTCTCCTCGTCCTTCATCTCTCTCTTACCCCACGGCAAGGCTGGTGTATGGCAGCTAAAGCCCTGCCACATTATCTCCTCTCTTCAATATCCTCCTCCCTCCAAACTTTCCTCTCTCTTCTCTTCTTCCTCCTTTCACCTACCTCCTCCTGGCTTGATGTTGTAGACTTCACCCGAAACTATAACTTCCTTCCTCCCTCTTCAACAGAATTTGTACCACAACAATCTCCTCCATCTTCAAGGCATTTGATAGGAAAACTTGACCATTGGTAGTCACTTTTTCCCCTTCAAGTCACTGGTCTAGGTTTAAGAAGATTAAAGGATAATGGTATTAAGGTCTTTTCTTTTTTCAGGTTTCAGCTGTGCGATGGTTTGTAAAGGGGTCACCTTTTCTTCAATGATGCTGTGACGGCAGCGAAAGAAGAGGGAGAGAGATGGATAAGGTGATGCTGTGACAGCAGGGAAAGGAGGGAGGAAGATTGGTGGGGTGACAATGTGGCGACAGAGGACACAGGTGGTGCTGTCGTGGTAGTTGAGATAATAGTGGCCGATAGTTGACCTTTTACAATGAAAATGTACTGGAGTATAATAACCCCCCCCTTAAGAAAAAGGATGCAGGAAGTTGCAAAGCCCGTATCTTGGGGTTTAGAGGATAAGCCATCATGCTTCAGTTGAAAAATAAATTGCAGAAGCTAATTCCAGGGTGAGGGGTTGTAGACAGTAACTATTAGTTTTCGTATTGATTGCTCGATATTAACTATCAAAATAGATATATAAAAGAATTAGTGCTTCGTAAAACTACTTGTTGTATTAGTATAAAGACCAAAAGCAAGCATTTTCTACCTCAAAAGCTACCTCTACCTCTGAGAACATAAAGTATAAAAATGAGAAAAACATACCGAATCTACTACCTTCACTTCGAAAAGTTACCTTAGGATAATACTATATTGAACTCTCCTTTGCCTTCAGTATAGTTCTGATTCGGTCAAAACTCAAAACTCTAGAAAATATTTTATAATTTGTTTGGGAAGCAGCATTCCGTTTCCAAATCCAACGTCTGGGAAACAATAGAATTTAAAATTGGAATTGGGCCTGCCATTTACAAATAACAAGTACTTGGCAGGCGTCAAAAGGCCAGCCATTGGAATAATGGTTTTTGCATTGACACTGTTGCTGTTGTTACATGGCAGGCGTTCAAGAAAATATCTGCACCGGCGATGTTTTCAAGAAAAGAACATTTGCCTTGCAAGCCTCTGTAATTTGTTGCATAAGCGTGAAGAGTATGTTAATTCTTTTGGTCATCTATCCTTGGGTCTTTCGATTTAGCAGTTTGCATTAATCATTAGCCTTGTTTAAGATGACTGGGAAGCAATGCTCTTGTGGCTTGGAAAAAATAACAAAAGAAGGTTCGCTGGCGAAAGAGTGGAAGACAGAGACAGTTCCACTGGCAATTAAGGGATTCACTTGGAAAGAAAACAAACATCAAACCAACAGTATTTAGAAACTTGCAAATGTCAAAGTTCCAAGCTCCTTTTCTTGGGTAATGGAGCAGGAGTGATGCTAAATGTTTTTCCATTTTGACAATCAATTGTTAGATGATAGCATGAGGACATGACTTTCTTTGTCTAAGCCATCCTCTTGTGAAAGGATTGTGGACGACATCCCCTTAGTGTATTTCTAATATATCTTCATTACTTACCAACAAAAAAGGTAAAAGAGCTCTAAAAGCAACTTGAAATTCATTAACCACACAGGGCCACAGTAAAAAATTGTTTTTCCATATTGGTTATTTTGTATGCAATCACAAAAACCAGATGGGAGCCAAATACTTAGGACAAAAAGCATGCTTTACCTGAAAAAGTGAAACAATAACAGACTAATCAGAAATAAGTTGTCTGAAACTTACAGCCCCCTTAAAAGCAAAATCATAACCCTGATATAATATCAACAAACTTAAAACAGATTCTATGTTAAGGTAGTACCTCATACGTTGATCTCCAGAGCTAGATCCACCCACCATAGAGAGCCACTCTGCACAATGAATTGTCGCTTCAATATCCTGTGCAAGGGAAATGATAACCAGACCATGAATAATACTGATACTTTCAGCACCGCCAAGATAAAGGGGAAAACAAGTTACACAAGTCATTTATTAGAGATGTCAACAGAAAATGAAAACGACATATCACGGAAAACTGGAAACTAAAAGTTAGCTCTCTTAGCCAACAAAAGTTAGCTCTCTGGGTCTACAAAGTTATGAACCAAATTGATACCCGAAGAACTCAATCTAGCGGAAAGAAGAAAAGAACAAAAAACAAAAGCTATATTTTAAGTGCATTTAAATCAAGAACACAAGAACGCTTAAGTAGAATAAAAGTGGAAATAAATCAAAGTAAAGCATACAACTAAAATCTTCACGAAATAGGTATGTTGTAGACATTGGCACAGGAGTTAAAAAACTATACTACAGAAGTGCTGCACCAAGTAACAATTACCTTCCAGCCATTCTTTTGACGCATCGAATGTTCTAACATGATGATCAAAAAATTGTGTATGAGATCTTCTACATCTCTGAAGCTTGAAGAGTTCAAGATTTTCACTGGAGCTCTCTGATTAACCAAGAGAACAAGGACGTCAGTAGGCATAATTAATGCATTATAGATAAGTGCACAAAGCATACTGGATAAAGATCTCCCACTAACAGTGAGATATATCTTTCATGATGTTTTACAAGCAACAGGTCACAGCTATGAAGCAAAGAGACGTCATGGGGATCGTGTTCCTGTCCCCAAACATCCCCAATACGGCAAGGTCAAGGCGGAACAACATGGGGGATCAGGAATGGCAATGATTGACAAGGGACAACAGGGGATCGCATGAGGACGTCTCAGGGACGGCAAAGGGCTTCCACCCCTCCCCTCTTTTGAGATCTCAAGGCTGACTTGAAGAAGAAAGGACAGTGAAGTTTTGAAAATACTAGGGTAGTTCCAATATCATTGCTGACGGTTCACTCAATAACCTTACCATCTATCTTTCTCCCTGAAACCCTGTTCCACATGGCCACCACAGCAGCACAACTTGATGGGGAAGGGGCTCCATGCAACAACAGTAGATTGAGGACAAGGGACAACCATCATTCCCAACTAATTTCACCACAAGTATCACAAGTGATTTCTCCTCTCTTCTCCCTCTCCCTTCTCCCTCACTCCTTTATGTCTTTTCACTTTCTGCCGGACATTTTCTCTCTCCATTCCCTTTAATTTATGAGACTCAGTGTTTAGTTTGTCTTGCCATAAAAAATAATCTCTACTTTCCCACCTAGTCTCGAACTTAGCTATAAATTATCAAAAGTGAACTTCCAATCAATTCTGATTTGTGAATTGTAATTATTTTTAACATGAGATTATTGTTAAATCAAGAAATCAGTGTTTCAAATTAATTTATTACAATTAGAGTTAGATCAGAAAGAGCAAGTGAAATGTGGTTTTGGTCTTTTAAAATGAAGCATTCTGTATTTATTTACATTTTTTATTGGCAATTCTCTTGCTGTACCAAAACTTATGCTTTTAAAAGTTGTCATTTCCATCCCTGCCTCCATACAACTCAGTTCCATAGTGAAGACCTTTAATGAATGTGTATAGCAACACTACCTCATAATTTGAAATGAGAACCTCCAAAAGCCACTCAGGCCATTCTTCCATTTGAGTAAGGCAGCTGCGGTTATCTGGATGACTGCAAGCCAAAAACAGAAGGTCCTGAAATTATGTAGAAGACAGTTCAGAATTCCTCAGAGTTCAAGGCTTAGAAAGCTGCATTAAACTAACAGGATAAAATATTATACCGCACTCCAAGAAATGAGAAGCAAGTTTATAATTTTGTTTGTTGATAGATAGAACAGAACAGACAGGCAACATTTTAGATATGCTGCATGGTGCAACTCACTGCTCTACTAGAACACTACACCAATATCCAAGAATAACATTGACAAGAGAATATAAAAGTCGACTATACAATTTAGAACCATCCACATGAAGAGCTATACCTATACTATTTAAATATTGCTGAGAAATTCTACAGTGGTGGCATATAATATTACAAGAGAGTCAAGGAAGTACCTGCAACGCTCGACTTTGCAATGCTGTAGAAGCATAGGGAAGTGATCTTAAGAGAACCAGCAAAAGCTGTAAATGTTCAAATCGATGTCCAGAATCATACAAGTTCAAACCATCTTCAGTTGAAGTAGCATTTATCTGAAAAAATAAAACAAACTATATGTCAAAATTGGATCCCAGAGACTTATAATTATACCTAAATTTTGAATATTCTATCTGTCAATTGAATGGCAACATAATACAGGCACATGGTGTAAAAAAAGGAAAATATAATACAATAACTATTCATCCAACCCCACGGACCATAGTAGAATAAACATTGTTTTCATGAATGATGAAAAGACCAATCAAGTTATCTGCCAGAAGCAGAGTCTACACACAAACCTGCAATTGTTATGATATTACTAGCACTTTGTCCAAGATTGCCTAAAAATGACAGCAAAGACCCAAACTATACCATATCTTGAAGAACTATTTAATATTTTAACTCTTGGTCATTTATAAAATACATGCCTTACCCTGTATCCATACACCTGCGCAGATATATGATTTCTTCACCTTCTATAGATGTAGCAACTTGGGGAGAAAAAAAAGCAGCACAGGGAGTCAGAGCCACAGGCCCACAGATGAAAACCATGCAACCAATTAGCAGCAATTTAAGTTGCTGGAAATAGTAGGTTAACTTAAAACTGTGCATTTATCTAACCCATTTTGAATATTTTCTTGTTGAGATTGGGTGGCGCATAGGTATAAGCAACTAACAAAAAGTAGTACATGCATAATTTCTTAAGAGAAGTGATTTTTTTCTGTGATGAGCATAGAATTAGATAGAGACATTCTTAATGGACAGGTCAGGACATGTACCAAGCAATAATATGTAAACCTCCGTCGCCATAGAAACAGAGAAGCCCCTAAGTATATCACAACTAAAAGAAACTAATGAACATATCAATGATATGAATCAACAAACTGAAGTAATGTCATACCGAAGCTGCCAATAAAGCTGTGTAAACATTTGTAGTCATAAGCCTTCTTGGTGCTGCCTGAAAAGCCTTTTGCAAAGCAAAAAGTAGAAGAGAAACTTTATCTTCAAACATAGAGCCACCTGTATCAGGCAATCCAGCACTGCCTGTGGCAACAGGCAATGGGGAACTGGAATTAAATTTTACATGCCCTGATGCCACCAGAGTACCCAGTAGTTTGATGATCCCAACCACAATGCCATCGATTTTGTCAAAATTATAAGCATTATTCCTGGCATTATCAGCACTAATTGATAAATTAATTCCACCAACATTTTTCGCGAAGAAGTTTTCTGGGACTGATGTCATTCTCTCCAGAGGAGTGCCTGTAGGGAGATCATCAAATCCACTAGTAACATCCAGTATTTCAAGGCTGGCCCTGTTAATACTGCCAAGGGACTCAGCGCCCTGTTCACCCTGAGATGTAAGTTTCTTCTCTTCTAATGATTCAACAATTCCACCATCACTAACTTCCGATGCTCTGTCATCAAGAGGCACTTCAGACCCATGTACTGATGAGCCCTTATCATCATCTTCCATAATAGAGTCAAAAATATCCTGATTTCCAGCCTTTGCTTCACGCTGCAAAAGAACAAGTAGTGTTTCTATCCCACCACATGAAATAAAAGCATCAGCAAAAGTCTTAGCTCGTGATGCCTTTGGTTGAACAACCAGCCTATATATTAGGTGCAAAACCCTAGCAACCTGGACAAAGAGAGTGATAATGAACTTCTGACCAAGTACCCGGGGGGGGGACAAAAAACAGATTTACTTCAAAAAAAAACTTAAAATCATTGACCAGTATTACCTGATTGGGTTGTGGGCAATCCACCAGAAAGCAAAGCAAACAACGCATGTCATCCACAGCTAATGAAGGCTGTGCTGCCACCATAAGGAGTTCAATTACAACTAAAAGTTCATCAATCAAAGCATTTACTTCACCTATAGGACGAGTTTCCTCATTTACGGAAAAGGAATTGACTGAGTCCTTTTCACGAGTTGTCCAGTAACATCTTCTGCATGCATCAAGAAGCATCTGAATAGCATTCGCATCCCGCATTACAGAAGATTCGGTAAAAACCATATCAGCCAAAGATGACAGAAGTTTCTTCTGCAATCCATAGTTGCACAAGCTCCAAGTCCTAAGATCCAGTAAAAGTGTACTGAAAAGCTGGACCTTGAGTGCATGATTATGTTTCTGAGCTTGACACAATGAAACAACAGCTGCAACAAGTTCCTCATCCCCCACACCACCATGATGTTTTGCATCAGCTGAAGACAATGATTGTAGAAGATAATTCAATATTCTAGACAACACCTCAGGACCTCTAGCACGGCTTATTTCTTCATTGTTTTTAGGGTGTTGCATAGCCATGGCAATGATTCTAAATATTGGAGCAGCTAGAGCAGCTGTGGCCAAAGATAAAGTAATGTTCCCTGGTTCAGGCTCCAAACTATCATTCTTCACACTGGTAACTGTTAAAGGAAGCAATGACATTGGCCCACCATAAGCTAATGCCCATAATGCATCCAATGGTCGTATCCTTGAAGCAACATGTACTTGCCCAAGCACTTCAGCTGGTCTGCGAAGGACACCTGGAAAAAGCACGTGCTACAATGTGAGCACATCAGAGCTGAGGTCAAATGACACTAAAATTATACCAATGACTTAAACCTATATCAAGTTGCTAATGTTGGGTTCTAGGCACTGCGCTAGACAATGATGCAGGAGATCCTACATACGGAAAATTATGGTCCACAGAAAGTGCACCTACAGCAATACTGCAATAATTTTGCTTCAAAGTCAAAGACCCGAATAGAGTTCTGCTCATTTATCCCCATTAAGTGTAATAACTCCCTAGAGCAGAAGGTTATGAATGTTTATGAGGAGTGTGGCAAGCCAACTCTTTCAGCCATTAATATTATCAGGACATAAACGATAAAGTAAACAAGTCATGTGTAGACAAAGAATGAATGACTAATTTCAACTAAAGAACCTAAAGCAGCTAGTAAACATTTTTAAGCTCGAAACGTCATGCAGGTACTTCTAAAGAAGTGCTACTCATTTACATTTAATACACCATAAGTTTAAAGACCTGCAGCACCACTTGGAGAAGCATCTGGACAATATCGTCCATTGAGCAACCTCGGGTGATAAAGAAGGTGTAGCAATCCAGCTAATTCTGCATCCAGTAGCAAACTTTCTTCTGCAATGTTTTGCACATGGTCACTCATCGCCAGCCAAGGTAGTCCAACCCCACTGCCAAAAGAAGGTAGCACATCGCCTCCCCTGGAAGCCAAACGAGCCATTTTATCAGGGCCAATTGGTTCCTTAAAAATATAAATAGGTCCCATTTCAGCAAAAAGGGGACATTGACGACGGCGACGTTGCAACCCTGCCATTGTAGGAGGAGGATTTGTCCCTACGCAACAAAATGCTAGTGGCTTAGAGATGCGAGGAAATTCAAAAGGACGAGTCTCATACAAAGACCCGTCAATGTACAACCTCAGCTCACTGTCTGCCTTGCCAAGTAAACCCTGTTTGCAAGTATGCTCCAAACCAATAAAATACCAACATTGTGGCTTAAAAGCATGAGTAAAATGCAATGAAGCCTTCTTTCCCCTTCCAGTACCACATTCAACCACCAAAAACTGAGCATGAAAATATGCCTCCAAACCCTGATTATCAGCAGATAAGAAACTAAAAAGTCTTGGCATGTGTGCCGTGCCTTCACCAGCAAGTGCACTTGCAGCAGCCGCAGCAGACATTGGTGATGATTTCCCTGCTGTAGCAGCAGCAGCAGCAGCAATAGCAGCTGCAGCAGTTGCAGTATTTACTGTGTCTGCAAATGATTCTACATAGATCCAGGTTGCAAATGCATACCCATTGGCAAATGGCCAACGACCTTCCCCAGGACCAAGCAAACCAGAGCTCTCACCATCAAATTCAAATGTGCAAGCTGGACCTCTTGATTCCTTTCCTCCGATTGCCTTTTCCAGTGCATGCATTAAAGGAGGAGCCCATACGGTAGTAAGTGTCCTCGTGATAGCCTCGAGCCACTTATGCAAATCAACCACACTAAGAAAATGCCCAGCCAAATACTGAATACAGTAGCATAGAGGAGAACCATCCCAATCCACCTGCTCCAAAGTATCACCCTTCGGTGCAAAAATTTTCTCCGCGGATCTTAGAAGAACACCTAGTAAACCAGCTGTTGAGCACATTGCTCTGTTTCTTGTACATGCCTGTAATATAGCCAACAATCCTCTCACCATGCGAGTCCTAGGAGACATTAGACCCATACTATCACCAGCACAAGGAAGCCACGGTATCAACTCGCCTGCAACAATGGCAGCCCTAGAGTTCAACATAACACTAGGTGGGTTATTGCCATCATCATCCTCAAAACTTTCAACACCCCCATTGTAGCTAGAAGTGAATCAATCACCAAAAAGGATATGGTGTCATTGTCCTCATCACTAAATGCCTCAATACCAGTCACGATATTTTTAAGTTTATCCAAGCTTTCAGGCTTCCCCATAATGGCGGAATCAATTAAATGCAATAGCTCAGGTGAAACACTGGACATTGAAGCTTTTGGCCTTAATTTCTGCTGCGACACTGAACGTGAGAATCCAGAACCAGCATCCACATCCAAACTAGTAGCGGACGAAGAAAATTCTCTCGTATGACCAGTACTTGAGCTATCACGCTCATGACTCAGCTCTACATTATCCACAAGTCTTCCATGTGATACCTCCCTAGCTTTCTCCACTTCATCAGGCGGACTTATCACACTGTCAGAAGCCAGGGACACACCTGAATCCTCACCATTACCAAGTCCACTGTCATTATTCTCTTGATCGTTTAAAGCCACCTGCTCAAACCCCTCCTCTTCAACAACCTGGCTCACCAAGCTGCCAGATGTATGACCCGAGTGATCCGTCCGGATAACAATATCATCTAGAAGTAGAGATGGAGATGGAGATGGAGATGGCTGTAATTCTTCTCCACCAACATAAACACCTCCTACTCCATTCAAATCTAAGTCCTCCCCAGAAATATCGATATGGTTGACTTCCTCTTCTTCCATTATATAACTTTCTTTTAACCTAGCAATCACTCATACTATATTTGCAAATTGCAACCTAAAAGCAAATTACCCTGTCGACAAGAAGAAAAACCCAAAATGAATAAAAGAAGAGCAGCCTAATTTAATCACATTTCATTCTGGAAATAACAAAAAAGTTTGATCTTGACTATAAATCTACCATTAAAGCTTGCATTATCCCAGATCAATTAAGTATGTAAACATCAAATAACTCACTAAACAGTTCCAACACTTTCTTCACTTAATTTGAGATAAGCATAATTTAAGTGACGAAATGTGACTGCATTTCAATGCAATAGATTAATAATCACTGATCTACTTCCTAAATGTGGTCAAATTAGTCGCTGAAAATCCAAATTCATTGTTTAACACAATGTCGAATCAGAAATTTGCGTGTATAAGTGAGTTAAGACAATCAAAAAATAGCAATAACACATAAACTTACCTACGAAAATCTCCCTCAAATTTGTGAAAAAAAAATCAAAGTTTTCAATCTTAAAGCTTTATATGAGTATTAAAATCAGTTCAAGACAAACCTTCACTTTTTGGAAGATCCGAGTTTCCAATCTCGTCGAAAAGTTTTGATTTTCCGGAAATCTTCTCCAGAAAATCCCAAATTGTGTGTGATAATTGAAGTTATTAGATTGAAAGTTGAAATAAATGAATGAATCGAGAGAGAGGGAGAGTTGTGTTAGAAAAAAAATCAAAAAAATGTAACTTGTCTCTTGACGTGCGCGAATCCTCTCTAGTTCATGGTCTAATTCTAAACTAAGATGTTGACACTTTGCTTAATTGCTCCTACCACCTTTGATTTCATTTCCTCGGTTACATTATTATTGCAACATTGGCAGATTATTTAACAAAGTCATACGAAGTAAGAATATATTACCAAATGTTAAACGCCGCAATTAATATGAAACTTTCAAATAAGAGAAAACGTTGCATTTAAAAAAAGAATGGAGGAAGTAAATAATTTGCGCAGTTTGGTTATTATGCTAAGAGTTAATATAGGATTTCGGTCTTTAATAACTTTAATAATGAAAGAAATGGAAGATAATAAAAGTTATGTTATTGATAATTAGTCATCAATATTGATCAACATAGAATATATATATATATATATATATATAGTGCAAAAGTATAAAGTGTATGGTTCAAAAAAAAATAGACAAAGTTATATTTAAATTTAGGAAAATTTGTTTTAAATAATTTTAATCTATTTTGATTATCCCCGACCGAGTTAGGACTTGTTTGTCTGTTTTCTTCTATTGAGTTTTTAACTTGTTTGGACTTTTTAGTAAGTTTATGATACGTGTTACCACCCCCCCCGCCTCCCTATTTTAGAAGAAGGGACTTGTAACATGTGTCATAAGTAACCTAATAAACAAGTCACAAACAAGTAAAACTCAATGGAAAAAATAAACAACTACCAATCAGATAATCAAAATAAAACCAAAAAATAAAAGCGATTTATTTAAAATAATTTTTCCTTAAATTTAAGGGTCCAAACTTAATATTGGGATTATTCATTGACTAGGGTTGGTCGAGGTCGTACCTTAACTAATAAAACATAAAAGGAAGATAAGAAACTTGATCATATCGTTGATTTATTTGGGATTAATAATCATATCGTATGTGTTAGGGATTGGACTATGTTACATGATGAATGTCTATAGTAATTGTACTAAGTTGTCTAAGTATGTTGTGTCTTAAATTGTTCTTACATAAGTTCCTTGTTTTTCCATCTTAGTTCCCAATGTCATTAGTTTGGTTTTAATTAGTTCCTAATCTTATTTCTCCAGCCAAATACTTATATTATTTAATTTGTATTTTCATGTAAGTATCTAGATCTCTTTTTCAATTAGTAGCAAACAAGTTAGTAGGTTTAGAGTATCGAATCTTGAATTTGCAATTAATTCACCCCATTTAAATTTAATATGCATATGTGAATATGTGTATGAGCAACACTGAATATATCTAGGCAAGCAAACAATCACCAGGCAACAAATGGCCAGTCATAAATCGGATGGTGAATTTTAGCTGGCAATAGGTAATCAATTACCCACTCACTAACGGTAGATATTCATGTACCGACTAACTATGGCGATAGGTAATCACCTAGCCTTTTAAAGTAGTAAGTAATTTTTATTGATGGACCCACACTAAAAGATAAAGTATTAATTTTGAATTACTAACCACGGTTAAACATGAGGACATTCACCGGTTGTTTAACCGTTAATAATACTAAAGCAATCGACTTTTTGGGTTTACTAACCGTTTTGAGCAGTCGATATATATGCATAATTTGTTATGGATGCTTGTTCTTACTTTTATATACCTGATTCGTCTGATATTCATAGTGATACTTACAATTTATGATGTTTAGACAACGATGTTAATTTTTTTATAACTAATGCTTTGGTTTTCGAACATAACATTATTAACAATAAGCCATATGTAGATGGTAAGATTTGAAAGTTTAAAACATGTATAATCTTCAATATTTTGTTTAACTTGCGTGTTGCAACTTATACAAGTCACAAAATTAGTTTAATACTTCATATAACATACTCCTTCCATCTCTTAAATAACAAAGATTATATAAAAAAAAAGTAATAATTCCAAATGATTAATTGTATTATTTTAGACAAATTTGACAAAATTTGATGCAACTAAGTTTTTTAATTGTAAGTTTAGTGAGAACTTATGGCCAAATTTTAGAAGTTAACTTCAAAGAAAAGAAGATGAAAACTTTGTCATTTCATGCACAAAGGCTTGACGGAGGGGAATAAGGTAATAAGGGGAAAACTTTGTCATTTCATGCACAAGGTCTCAGGAGATTGGACGATTTCGTTGCCTGGCTCTGAGTTGTAATTAGTGAGGCTTTTTCATAATTTTTAGAAATGATCCTGTTCTAGAATCAGACGATAGTACTAATGCTATTGTCATACCTTTGTAGCCTCAACGATTCAGCAATAAATCCAATATCAAATTATCAAAAAAACATGTTACACCACAACTTATAGTGTAACAAAACTAAACACGTAAATATATAAAAACTCCAACAAAAATGGCATGACTATACAAATAATGACATGAATCTTATGTCATTTATTTCATGTCATTTGAGTTTTTTTACAAAACAAGTGTTGATATTTGGGTTGTTACACGGTGTAGAGTTACGCCCAAAATTTTGTGTAAGGTATTGGTAAAATTGATGGGAATAATCCCACCTTTGTGCGGTCTTCTTAAAACAGTCCCAACTTTGGACTAACTCAATAAAATCCCACCTTTTGCCTTATCTTCTTATTTTGGGCTCCGTTTACCAGTAACTTGTTGGTAACCTGTAAAATCTTGTCCCACCAGTCAATTTTCATGTAACTCTCATTAATTATGGTTAATAAAAAAATGTGGGCCCTTCAAACTAACTCCTCCCTCTTCTAACTTTAAACCCTTTTCTCTCTCTGTTGAAGCTGAAGTTGGAAATCCATAATTTTAAAGCTTCGTGCAAATTGTGAAAGGGATAAACAAGTGTGATTTCTTCCTTTTGGTTTCACATTACATCTAAATTTTTGTTTTTTTTAGAATCTTCACCCAAATTTTGTTTTGTGGGTTAATTTAGTTTCCAATCTTGCGTGCTTGTGTTTTAAATTTCCCCATGAAACTAATCCATGATTCTTGAGTTACCTTGACCAACAAGAACTAATTAAATTCCTATTATTCATCTTCAATGTAATTAGTCTTATTATCAACTACACAACTTATAACATATATCCAATTTGATAAACCTATCTATTTCTATTCACAACACTCTGTGAACCAACTAAATTCCTTATTTCACATGAGAAAACTACACAGGGAAAGGTAAAGCTCCATAAAAGTTCCAATTCGTAAAATTAGTTTCATTTGCCAAATTGATTGTGCTTAAAAATACATCTCATAATTGATTTTTGCTTGAATACTTTGCAAATATAAATTGAGCTTAGAAACGTGTGTGTGGAGATATGTATACCTACCCTTCATTAATACAATTCAAGGCCTGAATTTATTTTCCAAATAAACCAGATAAGAACAAGAATTATATAGCAGAATGAAGGCCGCAACATCAATACAACCACCCCGATGCGCCGTAACAAAGGCAAAGAACAACCAGAACTCATAAAAGGAGTAACTCCTAACTCCGAGGCTCCGATTGAGGTGATTTTTGTGCCTAAATTGATTTACTTATCGAGATCTACAACTTTATGAATCATCAAGGAGAAAAACGGGAATGCATGTTGGCGATAATTGAGCAACCTGAAAACGGAAGCAGATGAGAGAGAAAAGAACAGGGACGAGCAACGGTAGCGCACACCGGCATAGGAGAGACGACGGAATGCCGACAGGAGCACTACTGGCAAAAATGGCAGCAAAGTCCACCACCCAAACAAATGACCCGAGGAGGGAGAAGTTTTGAGAGAGCGAGGGGATGCAAGAATGAGAAGATTGGGTTTTTTTGTGTTTCTATAATTCTCAACCCAATTTGGGATAATTTAAACTAAAAATCTTCACAGGAACAATCGACAATTCAAAATAATTGGAATGATGTTTATAGTTGATCCTGAATTCCTTTCAAGAAGACCCCCACCATAATACAAAGTAAAGAGAGAAGATGGAGAAGATTGGGGTTGAGGAAAAATGGGGGTACTAGTAGAAAAACGACGATTTGCGTCTCACCATCTGCGTCGCACAATAGGACAAACGTCGCAGAAGACTCATTGCGTCGCATGCAACAGGGAATCGACGCAAAAGACGACCTATGTGCAAAAGACAACAGGGAATCCCGGGATTGCACTCAAAGATAATGGGCAAATAAAACACGTGAGTCCAGTCATTGCCACGTGACTCATTAACTTACAATTGCAGGTTACCAACAGGTGAAGGTCCAAAATAAGAAGATAAGGCAAAAGGTGGGATTTTATTGAGTTAACCCAAAGTTGGGACTGTTTTAAGAAGACCTCTCAAAGGTGGGATTATTCCCATCAATTTTTCCTAAGGTATT
This sequence comes from Beta corolliflora, assembly GCA_947648045.1. NCBI lineage: Eukaryota > Viridiplantae > Streptophyta > Magnoliopsida > Caryophyllales > Amaranthaceae > Beta > Beta corolliflora. Next base: position 8,899 of record CANSZD010002270.1, on the reverse strand, counting down.
AGGATGACTGGATGAGTGGGGTTGTTTTGTAAAAAAAAAAAAAGGATGAGTAGGCCCATCGTCCAAATTCCCCACCGCACATTGTTAGCTAACTCATCAGGCATCAGCTAATATATTTACGAGCCAATAGCCTTATCAATTCAGAGTTCAGACATCTCCAATTTGAAGTTGAACTACACCACTTTCCAATTACATAGGAGTATCCACACAGCTCCTTCATCGATCAAATGGAATATTACACTTACACCACTTTACTTCTTCTGCTCCCCATCATATTCACCATCTTATTATTGTCAAACTTGTTCAAGAAATTAAAACTTCCTCCAGGACCAAAACCATGGCCTATCATAGGAAATCTTCTGCCACGGTGCCGGAAAGTGTGTGATATTATGTCAGTATATCTCGTTGTCTTGAATGTATGAACCCAAGGTGTTATATACATCCCTAATCATTAACAATAAATACTAAAGTGGGCCTGCCAACCTAAGCAAATATATATGGCCCAAATACAAAATATGTGTACATGTGTATAGTCCAACACCCCCCCTCAAGTTGGAGCATGGGGATCACCAATGCCCAACTTGCCACGTAGATAACAAAACTGACGAACACCCAAAGCTTTAGTAAAAATGTCCGCAAGTTGATTGGTGGTAGAAACATGAGCGGTGACAATGAGACCAGCTTGAATGGCATCCCGAATGTAGTGACAGTCAACTTCAATGTGCTTGGTGCGTTCATGGAAGACAGGATTCTGTGCAATATAGAGAGCAGACTTAATATCACAGAAAGAGAGAAATGGCACGCGAATGAGACACTCCAAGACTACAAAGTAGGGCACGTAACCATTTTAATTCAGCAGTCACGTCAGCCATCGAGCGATACTCAGCCTCAGCTGAGGAGCGAGACACAGTATGTTGTTTACGAGTCTTCCAAGAGATCGGAGAAGCACCAAGAAAAACAATCCATCCAAATCCACGAACGCTAGGTTAAGGGACAACTAGCCCAATCAGAATCACACCAAGCCGTCAATTGTAAGTCATTGGGAGAAGAGAGGACAATGCCTTGGCCAGGGCACCCCTTCAAATAACGGACCACCCGAAGAGCAGCATCCCAGTGTTGTTGGCATGGCTGATGCATGAATTGAGCGAGAACATGAACAACATACGCCAAATCAGGGCGTGTGAAGGCCAAGTAAATAAGACGACCCACCAACCGTCGATATTGGGTCGGATTAGAATATAAGGGCCCATCAGCACGAGCCAAGTGATGATTGAGCTCAAGTGGAGTGTCAGCGGGTTTAGCCCCCAACAAACCTGTCTCAGAAATAATATCAAGAGTGTATTTCCGTTGAGAAAGAAAGAAACCATCAGCACTGCGAGCAACCTCAATACCCAAGAAATATTTCAGAGGGCCTAAATCTTTCATGCGAAAACAATCACCAAGATATTGTTTAAAAGAAGTAAGAGCATCAGAGTCATTGCCGGAGATGATGATGTCATCAACATAGATCAAGACATTCAAACGAACTCGTCCACGACGGTAAGTAAAGAGAGAATAGTCAGAATACGAATGAGAAAAACCGTACTGACGCAAAGAGGAAGCAAGTTTAGCAAACCAACACCGGGGGGCTTGACGAAGACCATAAAGAGATTTCTGCAAGCGGCACACCTTACCAGGAGTAGAAGTACTGAACCCTGGAGGAAGCTTCATGTACACCTCCTCATCAAGGTCACCGTGAAGGAAGGCATTGTGAACATCCATCTGATGCACAGCCCAGTTCCGAGAGGCTGCAATAGCTAAGAAAGCGCGAACGGTAACCATCTTAGCAACAGGAGCAAATTTTTCAGTGTAATCAATGCCTTCCACTTGATGATTACCCAGAATCACCAAACGAGCTTTGAGGCGTTCAACACTACCATCTAAATTATATTTGATTTGTTAGACCCATTTGCAACCCAAAGCTTTCTTCCCGGGGGGGAGATCAGTCATAACCCAGGTATGATTATCTTCAAGAGCATCAATTTCTTTGTGCATGGCCTCACGCCACCCAGAATGCCCCATAGCTTCTTTGAAGCTACGTGGCTCAACCCCCTCATCAACAGCTGCAAGAAAAGCACGGTGGGGAGCAGAAAAATTATCACAATTCACAAAATGTGCAATAGGATAGGAAACGGTACCTGGGGAAGTAGGAGCATGTTGTGAACCTCGGAGGGGGGCTCGGTTCTTTGCACCATATGCACAAGATAGTCCTTCAATCTTGTATTGGGCTATTTTTCACGAAGGTCGCGGCCCGGCAAGGGAGGCGAAGTCATCGGCGGCGCGGAGAAGCGGAGGATATGGGCTCGGGCCCGGATATACAGGCTCGACGCGGAAGAGGGGGGAGGAGCCATGGGTTGTTGGAAGGAGGACAAGGAATTGGGCCAGAAGGAAATTCGGGGCCCAAGAAAGAGGGAGCTGGGTCGGAGGAGGGTAGTTGGGGCAAAGGAGGTGTGTTTGGGGTTATTTGGGATGAGGGAATGGTGTTGTGGGCTGGGGAAAGTGTTTGGGCTAGAGGGAGTGTGTTTGGATCAGCAGGATTAAGGGAAGAGGGGTCATCAATGGTAACAGGAGATTCAAGACCACCTAAAGGGCTCTCTTCTTCACCAAAAACAGAAGGAGAAGAATTTTGATAGGGAAATGATGACTCAAAAAATTGCACATCCCGCGAAATAAAAATGTCACCCGTTTCCAAGTCATATAATTTCCAACCCTTTTTCCCGGTAGGATAGCCAATAAAAAGACATTTACGGCTACGAGGAGCAAATTTATTCCCTTTGGCCTTTTGGTTATGAGCAAAACACAAGCAACCAAAAACACGCAAAGACTCAAAATCAGGAACACGCCCAAAAATCATCTCATACGGAGTTTTATTGGCCAAGACACCAGATGGGGTACGATTAATCAAATGGACAGCAGCAAGGACACATTCTCCCCAAAAATCAATAGGCAAATGTGCCTGAAACATCAAAGCCCTACTCACATTCAAAATATGTTGATGTTTACGTTCAACTCGACCATTCTGTTGGGGGGTCCCGGTGCAAGAAGTTTGAAACAAGATGCCATTAGTCTCAAAATAAGGAAGCATGCATTGAAATTCAGTCCCATTATCACTTCGAACTATCTTAACAGTGGTTTCAAACTGTCGTTGCACCATGGCAAAGAAAGAAAAGAAATAACGTTGAACTTCAGTTTTATTTTGCAACAAATAAACCCACACAACACGGGAATAATCATCAACAAGGGTCAAAAAATAAACAGCACCACAAAAGGAAGGTACACTGTAAGGTCCCCATAAATCACAGTGAATTAATTCAAACAAACGGCTAGCTTTATGAGTACTAGTAGGAAAGCTATCACGTGTCTGTTTTGCTAAAGGACAAACATCACATACTTTATTCAATTTCTTCCTAGCAGTACTAGAACGAATAACAGGGAGCATCTTCACCACTCTTTCCGATGGATGGCCTAACCTTTGATGCCACAGATCAAAAGAACTCATCTCAGAGACACCAACAGCTTGAGCCACAACAACATTGCGGAAAAAATAGAGACCCCCTCGCCGTTCACCTGCTCCAATCAGAATCCCCGAGTGCCGGTCCTGTATAGCACACAAAGTAGGAGTGAATTGAATAGTACAATCATTATCAGACAACAGATGAGAAACAGAGATTAGTTGACACTGAAAATCAGGAACAAAGAGAACATCGTGCAACACAAGATAGTCAGTGAGATGGACATCCCCTTGCTTGATGGTAAAGGCAGAACCTCCGTTAGGAAGCCCAACAGAACAAGCGGTAATACTCCTGACATTCACTAAACAAGACAAAGTGCCAGTGATATGACGGGATGCGCCCGTATCTATAATCCACTCCATACCTGCCATGCGTTCACTACTCGTGTGCTCATTATTAATCATGTTAAGAAGCACCTGCATTTGCTCGGGAGAGAGACTAGCAAGGGGAGTTCCACCCCCGTCGGATGTCCCAAAGGTATCACCACCAACCGCACCAACCACGTTGGCACGCACCCCCCCTGCACGTGAGGCAGCAGTCACGGTGGAGGACCCGAGGATACGAGACCTGGAGAGGGAGCCACCCGCTCCACGGCCTCCAGCGCTGCCACCATCCTTCCCTTCATTCCGCGCACGAACACGCTCCTCATACCACGCGGGGTTGCCGTGGATTTTGAAACAGGTACTAATGTCGTGGCCACGTTTGGAGCAGTGGGAGCACACGAGTTTGGTCTTATCTGGGCGCTCAAAACGCCCCCTGCCACGGTCAGCAGCCACATGAAAGGCATGGACATTCTCCATCGGTTTGTCACGCGAGGAAGCACGAGAGTGTTCCTCTTGGATTAAAGTTTGATATGCCCTATTAAGATCACCAAGGGGCTGTTGAGAGAGAAGATTAGTGCGCACAGCCCCGTAAGATTTGTCGTCCAGTCCAATAAAAAACTGATGGAAAATTTCCTCTTCACGATCCTTCGAAAGTTTGAGAGCAAGACCACACTCACATTTCTTACATTCACATGAGGGCAATGGTTTCAATCGTGCCAACTCATCATAGAGACCGACGAGTTTAGAATAATACTCATCAATCTTCATATGTTAAGTTTGTTTACAATCAGAAATCGCCGCCTTAATCTGTTGAACTCGCGGCCCGTTCGACACACAAAATCGGTGCTCAAGATATAACCATAAGTCTCGAGCATTTTCGTGCAATGGTATAGTTCCTGCTATCTTAGAGTCCATACTCCGCAAGATCCACGATACTATCATCGAGTGAACCGTATCCCAATCAAGCAAACCCATAGGATCGGTGGGTTGAGGAATTTTTCCTTCAACAAATCTAAATTTGCGCCGAGCACGTAGATAAAGTGTCATAGCACGTGCCCAAGCAACATAATTGTCACCAGTGAAAGTGACATGTGTTATCATATTGCCCGGTTGATCACCGGATCCGAGGTAAAACGGAGAAGAAGCAGTCACCGTCCACGCCCCTCCTCCAATCGAAACTTCTTTCTTTTCGTCACCCATGTTCACAGCCCTCCTTTGCGACTCACGCGGGTGATGCTAAGGATTCCGCACAGGTCGCCGGAAAAATCGAAATGCACCGGTCAAAGGCGTGGCTCTGATACCATGCCACGGCGCCGAAAAGTGTGTGATATTATGTCAGTATATCTCGTTGTCTTGAATGTATGAACCCAAGGTGTTATATACAGCCCTAATCATTAACAATAAATACTAAAGTGGGCCTGCCAATAACCTAAGCAAATATATATGGCCCAAATGCAAAATATGTGTACATGTGTATAGTCCAACATCTCCACAAGCTCGACGACCGGCCTCATCGTGCTGTCACGGAGTTATCAAAAGTTTATGGCTCTATAATGTCTCTCAAGCTCGGGAGCATCACTACAATAGTAATATCATCCCCTGAAATCGCTAAAGAAATGTTCCTCGAGCACGACTTAGCCCTTTCTAGTATGACTATTCCAAATCTTTGGGAAGGCGGAAAACCATGACAAATTTTCCATGGTTTGGCTCCCAGTATGAAAAATTGCAACTATCCAATTGTTTACTACTAAACCCCTTGATAGCAGCCAATTTTTACGTCAAATTAAGGTGAAAGAGTTGGTAGAGTATGTACAACAATGTTGTGAAAATGGTCTATCAGTTGATATTGGTAAAGCTGGATTTACTACCACGTTAAATATGTTGTCTAACACATTTTTCTCCATGGATTTGGCTAGTCATGCTTCATCAAATTCACAAGAGTTTAAAGATCTTGTTTGGAATATGTTAGCAGAGGGTGGAAGGCCTAATGTGTCTGATTTTTTCCCACTAATTGTTAGGAATATGTATCGTAGGCGCTAACAAATCGAACAATAAAGTATAATATACGAAGGAATTAAAAAAAATAAAGCAATAAAGAACACACGAAGATTTAACGTGGAAACCCTTGAATAGGGAGAAAACCACGAACACCGCACTAGGACTTTGAATATGAGATGATGATACAAAGAGAATTCTTTAATCTCTCTAGACTCTCTAACCTTTCTCTAGGGTTCTACAGTCTCTCTAGATCTAAAGAATATTTCTCTCTCTCTAAGCATGTAATGAATAAACGACTCAAACATATTTATACTAGGGTTAAAAAGAAACCGAACGAAACAAGGAAACCAAACTCAAAACGAGTAGAAACTCGTGTAGCAGGGAACACCACGCCCAGCCTGTGGACTTGAGCTGTACAAAGCACCAAAGTAAACTTCTAGTCAGTGAACTCCATGGGTAGGCCGTGGTGTTCATCCAACACCACGGGTAAGCCATGGACTTCTATTGTTCATGCTTTGTTCCATTGTTGTGCTTCCCCAAATGCTCTAACTTAGTGCAATGTTGTAGCTCAACACAACACACACACACATGGCACAACAATACCTTAACTTGTACCTTCACCTACTCGCTTCATGATTCATCTTCAACACACCTTACACTAGTTAAGCACTTGGATTTGCAAGGTGTGTTGAAAATATCAAGGGAATACATGAACAAGTTGATGGGGATTTTTTAAGAAATTATTGATGGAAGGTTGAAAGATCCAACCGACATTAAGGATGATGTCTTGGACACCTTACTCAAGCTAGTTGAGGATAAGGAATTGAGCCTTGACGATGTCAAACATTTACTCGTGGTAAGAGATACAACTTCCATAATTTTCTCAATCGATTTTGGCACTTAAATTAAACTACATATACAAGAATTAATCTTTTTTTAATTAATAAAAAATCATATTGAGTTGTTAAAAAACTTCAATGGTGGAACAACAAGCTTCTAACAACCTTACGTTAAGCTTTACGTTCAATTTGGTTTTTACATATTTCCTCCGTTTCGTTTTAAATGCAACAAAGGAATATTTTGTATCTAACAAAAAATACCCCTTTGTTGCATTTAAAACGAAATTGAGGAAGTATATTTTAAGCAGAGTAAAAAGTACATAAAGCCTGAAATGGTTCACGGGATTGGACCCAATTAAATATTAGGAAATACTGAGAGAAAATTTTGATAAAAAAATAGAATGGAATAATGAATTTGGAATAGACTAAAAAGATAAGTAGGAGCAAATATTTTGAGATGAAGGAATTATAGCTATAAATTAAGAAGATTCTATATAATCTCTATTATATGATGTCAAGATTTTAAGTAGGAACATCAATTAGGAACAGATGGTAGATTAATAACTATGGTTTGAAATGCTTTGTGAAGGTGATACAAATATGAGATCATGTATAGTATCATCAATATATATGGATTAGATTAAACATATATAGTGTAAAAAAATTTAGTGAAGAGACTATTGAATATGTGTTTTATGGATGAAATAGTAAATGCATGGGGATCTCATTATTGTATCTACCTTTGTGTGATTAGGATTTATTTGTAGCGGGAACAGAGACAACCTCAAGCACATTAGAGTGGGCAATGACGAATACTTGCGTAATCCACAAAAGATGGAAAAGGCTGAGGCTGAGGTAGACAAAGTACTTGGAAAGGATAATTCTATGCAAGAATCAAATATCTCAAATTTACCATACATTCAGGCAGTATTGAAAGAAACGTTAAGATTGCACCCAGTAACACCTTTTCTGGTTCCCCATAAGGCAAAAGAAGATGTACTATTATGCAATTATTTAGTGCCCAAAAACTCAACTATTTGGGTTAATGTATGGTCAATTGGTCATAATTCAAGTGTGTGGTCAAACCCAGAATTATTTTCCCCAGAAAGACATTTGGAGAAAGAGATGGATGTTAAAGGACGTGATTTCGAGCTCATACCCTTTGGATCGGGAAGGAGGATATGTCCTGGAATGCCACTGGCTTATAGAATGACCCATTTAATATTGGCTACTCTTCTTTACTCATTTAGTTGGAAGTATGGTCATGGGGCAAGTCCAAAAGATGTAGACATTGAAGAAAAGTTTGGGATTACATTGCGAAAGTTTGAGCCACTTCAAGCAATTCCACTTCCTAGATGATTGATGTATTTTTTTTAAAAGTTGATTTCATTAGATTACTAAGTGACCAGGGGAGACTTTGTCTCGAATAGTATGATGATTAAGAAAGCGTTTTGGGTGTAACATGTTACATCACAAACTTATTGTGTAACATAATTTGAAATGACAAAATGACATCAAACATAAGTTTTGACATGAAACATATCATAAATGATATAACACAAATAACATCAAACAAAAGTGAAATGACTTGAAATAGGTGATACTTCCCTCCATTTTTCGTTGACCCGTTTCCTTTAGGCACACTTACCGAGACACTAATTTGAATCTTAATATCTCTAATTGTTAATAAGCGAACAAAAATTACAAAAAGTTGATATTTGGATAATATACATTGAGACGAATCTAACAAAGATCCCACATGACCATATCTTTCCTTAAATACAAATCACAAGAGATAGTCATGTATGTGAATATAGTCAAAAGTCTAAATGAGCCATCTAAAAAACCGGAGGAAGCAAATGATATGAAATAAATGAGGAATGACATAAAACAAATGAAATGACATGAAACAAATGGAAATGATATGAAATAAATGACAAAATGACATCAAACAAAAGTGAAATAACGACATGATACATATCAAAATTGATGTGAAAATAGATAACAAAATGACATCAAAACAAAAGTCAAATGATATGAAGCATTTTGGATGATTAAATATAGATAGGTAAAAAAGATTTGATTTCAATTACATGTTCGTTAACTATTATGTCCTTCACATAGTTTATAAGTAAAGATGATATTATTGTATATTAACCTATATAGGACCCCAAGAGAATTCTAGATA
>CANSZD010002269.1:340000-387128 GCA_947648045.1 Beta corolliflora | reverse complement strand
TCATTCTTTTAATAGCTGCAACATGTGCTTTAGAGGTCAAATGTTAGAAACTTTAACGGTTAACCACATTTTTCAGTTCGAACTTTTTAGGGAATAAAGTGCTCTAATTAAGTGTGTCATGTCATTTTAAAATAAGTAGAGGTTTAGATTTTTAGAAAGATAAAAGAGACGTTCATAGAGTTTAAAATGAGAGAAATATGGAGTTAAATGTTCAAAAACTACATGATATGATGAAAGTAAATTAATGATAACTTCAAATATACACTTCAGAATTTTACATTTTATGTTCCATTGCAATTAGCTTGGAAAACAAAATTTCATGAGATCTAGATGATAATATAATATAATATATGTATATATATATATAAGAGTTTATATAAAATTAATTGATTTTTTAACGTTCCTGAAAATATTAGAACTATAATTACTTCCCACTGTTCCTCAAAATTGTTTTCGCATTCATCTGTTCCTCAACCAAACATAGGCCCTGTTCTTTTGGACTTTATTTTCAGTTTAGTTCCGTTCGATTACTCTCTGCATTCAGTTTCTCCCGAAAGTTCAGTTCAGTTCAAATTTCTCTCGGTTTAAAAGAACGGGGCCATAATTGAAAAACTTAACAACATTATTCTTAGGCTTCAAATTCTTTCAGCCTGTGCTTATTAATGCAGAAACTTTTGGGAATACAAAGAGTGCGACAAAACATAGTCATTTTAATTGTTAGATGAAATAACTGTTTGCTAATTATAAACCAAACATGAGTGAGAAAACTCAGCAACCTAACTTTAATCTTTATTTTTTAGTTGATGTATCTTTATTTCTTAGTTTGTGTATCACACATCCTGCACGAGTTTAAAGCTAAAAATATATCTTGCTGTAATTTTTTAATTTTCTTGCTTAATTATAGTAAATTGAAATAGTACTATCTTTATTCTACTTAGAAACACTCAAATCCACTAAAATAAAATCTTATTATCTACAAAAATAGCTGAACAGAAGGAACCTTAGAAAGACTATTAGTAGTTGGTAATGTTGAAGTAGACATTATAAGATTCATCTTTCAATGCAAATAAAGGTTCAAGAATATAGCTCCTCCTCAACCCTTTAGCCATGAAACTGATAGGATGATACCTCTTCAAGCCTTGGTTCCATATGAAGCTCACTGCCTCCCTGAACATAGTGTCCGAAGATGATTCATTTTTGCAGCTCAATCTCACATTAATGTCCGATTTAGAGTACTTTACGCCAGCATACACGAAACGTCTGTCTTTAGTTTGTAAGGAAATTGTTCCATTTTTACCATTTAATGCCTTTACAATCAGAAAATCAGCAGATCCAGCCTTATGATCAATAGCACGATAATGCACAACCATGAGGCGGTCTTTAGCTGCCACACGGTAACTGTAAGCAAGTACCATTCCAGGAAGATGAAAAGGTTCTAACATGATTGATTTTCCAATAACACCCTCTTGTCCTGAGTTTACCGTCTTCAAAATGAGCCTAAAAGTAGCATGCACGTATGAGTCATGATTTTCAGCTTCAAGAGATGCTTGCATCTTGATGAGTTGGTTCTGGTTGAAGAGGAAGAACTTGGAATTTCCTCTCTCTTGTGTAAGAGAAACTAGATGGGAGTTATAGTATGCTGGAATTGGGGATATCCAGCCTAAAGTAGTATTCACCGGTCCAGTTTGGATGTCATAGTCCCCCATAGATAGACCCATGAGCAAGAAAGGTCCATACAAAATTGCTTGAAGGGAAGCAAAGATGGGGCGATCATCTAAAAAAGGTCAATTTTAGTTGATGTTGAAGAAATGTCCTTGTAATGCTAATCTATTGAAATTTCTACATAAAATGTGTCTAGATGCATGGCTCAAGTTCAGTTTCTTTGATATTGTATAATACTAGTACCTTGTACAAACTCTGTTCTGAGTAACAGAGGAAACTGTAGTTCAACTTCATCTGCATTGCCCCAACTCCTAGATATTGATAGAAACGTACCTGTCGAATCAAGTATACATTTGAAAAATTAAACATTGTTTGATTTCATTTGGTATCCTTAAGTACTGGACTTTAGGATGCATGTTTTTCATTATACCAGCAAACAAGACATGATACATAATTTAGACCTGGATTTGGCAAAGGCAAAAGATTGCCATTTAGAGAAGTTTTTAGACCTCTCAAAGATGTCCAAGAAGGAATCCGAAAGTTCAAGGTAGCCATCCCTAAGCTCTGAGTCAGGCAAGTAAAGCCAATTAGAAAGTAATGCTATCCTGCTGAGAAAAATGTTGTAGAGCATATGATATAGGTGTACCTCCTTGGATGAAACTTGTAGTTTCACCTTGAGGATCTGATCCCATGAAACAACATTATCAACAACCTGGATCAGTGAACTTCGTGTGGAAACCCAATCGAGTGAGTTAGATATGTACTGAATTACATAGAGCTCAGGCATTTCGCCATCCTCTTCAAAGTATATAGAATCTCCTAACTTCGAAAATGATTCAGTTCCTTCACAAAACAAAGACAGAAGAAAGATCAGAAGAACTTAAGAGTTGGAAACACAGAATTTAAGTCAAAATTCAAAGTCCAAAACCTGTTCCATAGCAACACCAGAAGGAATTGAACTGATTTCCCCAACCATGAGTACTTCTTCCTTTGGAGACTCCATGACCAAGAGGAAGCATATAGATCATTACACCAGGTTCATTCCCTTTCTGTATACTTAGCACACCGTTTGTAAGTGCTCGCTCGTAGTAATCTGCATAAGTCACTTCTTTGGTCCATCTAAAAAGGTTACGGGAAACCTAACGACCAATGTCAAGAGTAAGCTTGTATAAGTTTAATAAGTACTCCATCAAATATTCTAGTAATCTCCCCTCAAATATCATATAATCTCAGAGAACAAGAATTTTTCTTTCAAGTGTAGGAAGAAATATGTTATGCAAATGTTCTGAAAATTAGTATACCTTTAGCATATTGTAAGTTGTGTAGGATTCCTCATTTTCGGAATTTAGCACGTCACCTAACCTCTTCGGGTCTTTCCTGGAAGCAATCATATTTGTTCTTAATTGACAAACAAGAATGTCATCATACAAAAGAGACATAAGAGCTAATGCACATTGCAGTACCAAAACTCAGACACCGAAGTCCCCCCAGTTGCAAAACTATGACTTGAGTTCACAACATCCAAGAAAAATGTACTTATTTCCTGCTCAAACATTTTGGAAGTATAACAGGGTTAGCAGAACTCTGAATATCAACAAATCATGCTCCACCAAATTGGAACTATACCTCCTAGTATTAGATATGATGCTATACATCGCTTATTTGGCATGAATATTAATAGATCAACCCTAAATCTATAACATAGCCTCTGACCTGATATAGTTCATCACCAGTTACTTCATATCGCATTTGAGCACCAATTACGATTGGAATGTGGGTGTTTGCATGAAAATCAGATATATGATCAGCCTTCCAGATAGAGAATATGGATGCATTAGTACTTTCTATATTATCAAACTTGCATATTGAAAGAAGATGCTCTTATAAACATGTTCAATACCTTGATTGCAAGTATTTCTAAGAAGCATGGTTTGTCGAAAAGATGAGCTAGCAACAAGTGCTTCTGATCACCCTGTATGCAATTAGAAGATCCTAGTCATGACCTAATGAATAGATGAAACAAAGATGAAAACAAGACAAACATATTAACTATGAACCCGAAAATGCTACATCTATGACAAACTTAGAACATACAGAACCATCAGTAAATCGTCGTATCACACTTCCTAAATCATCCTATCCTGCACTGTAAAATTTTTGTTTTTAAGTTCCTAACACATTGATGAACCAACCGTGACACTGAACAACTGATAAAGAATATCATTCATGCCGCCAGTTTCTTCATTTAGCGACAACCAATGTCGTTCAATGCTGTACTTTGTTACCACATCCTGCACACGTCTGTAAAAATAATCAGCCATCTTTATCACCATCTTTAAAGCTTCAGCATTGCCAGCAAGTTTATACTGATCCAAGAGGCCTGCCATAATCTGCCAATGAAGACATATACCATTGATAACCGAAAACAAAGAAACGGAAAAAGAACAGAGTTCCATATCTTTATTGTATGAGACCTAATAAACATTAATCAGTACCTTGTGGATTGTATAATAAGGTGCCCACACAAGTTTTAAAGCTTCAAATCTGTCAAAGAGCTCAGATGGAAATGCAGAAAGATATCCTGTTCCCATTGCATCATGACACTCCTTGAGAGCACTTACTAATGCACTCATTTTCTTTTGAAGAGTATCATTGTGAGTACTTGCCCACATTTGTGCCGTTGCGCTCATGTAATGCCCTTCATCATATGTTCACATATTCAGAGTCAGTTGAGGTTAAGCAATATTAGAGTATACATCAAGCAAAAGCATATTAAGATATGATGAGCAAAGCAATGCAAAAGAACCGACCTACAAAATGGCCACGAAGCTCGATATTCGGCGCTTCCCAGCCACCATATGGACTTCCTAAGGTGGGCAAACCAGCTGTTTTTCTAAAGCTCCAAACCAAGCTATCAACATCTAACATCAGCAGATACTCTAAATTTGTCTGTTGAGCTTGCCTATGTAATGAATCAGGGTCTAATCTCACATTATGGAGTGAGATTTCCCTAAGAAAATTCTTCTCAAACTTATTATCATGATCAAAGTACTTAGTTTTCTGATACAGAGAATTCTAGCTGGATTTACCTTCTTCACTCAAAGTTGTCTTAGGGAATAAACTAGACATCAACATATCCTGCTTCCAAGTTTCATTTGTTGAGGTCAAAACTTCATACCTCAAGGTTTTTGATGAGAGTTGATTATTAAGATGATTATTACACTCCTTAGCTAAAGAATCATGAAACCCAGATAATAACAGCAGATAAATTGCAAGTAAAACATTATTGGAAGACCAAAAACCAATTTTTTTTTTCTGTTTTTCTTTTTTTCCTTTTTTATATAAAAAAACCTTCAATACAAAAATCGAGACCCCAGAATCCCCTAATGGATCATATTCATTGAGTTATGAGTGAATGAAGTAATGAACACTAACATGAAATACATACTCCTTAAGGATCACGTACTTGTAGTAGAATGCAGATTTTCTTTTCTCTTAAAAAAAAAAAAAGTCAGTTCATACTCCTAAGAATAGGAAGAAATTGCAAGTGGTATAAGAAAGACAAACCGAGAAAGATGGGGGAAGTTAGCTAGGCAGGAGGTTACAATACTAGCAGTAACATAATTAGGGTCTACTCTCTTCGGCATAAAACAACTGAACTGAATTGAACTATAACTAATTAATAGTAATGATAATAATTTAGGAACTGAACTGAACTGAACTGAAAATAAGCTGGGGAGAATATGCCCTTAGACATACACTTGAAAATGAATATTACTATAGTACTATGTGAGGATGTCTATATTATTAACTTACTCGTGCTAGGTGAAGGTACATGAGAAACTACTAAAATTTTATTGCGACATACAAATAGTGCCGACATACAAATAGTGCCTATCACAATGATATATACATAGTAATTTTCAGTAAAAAAAGAGTTAAATATATCAGAGAACTCTTTAAGTGTTTTTTGATGGAATTATATTTTATTGACATACTTTGTCCTCCATGGCATATACTTCGTATAATATCATGGTGGTTGTCACTTCACACACAACTTAATAACATTAGTAGTTCCTTCAATTGCTTGTTAGTTTTTTTTTTTTAAATTTTTTCCCCATAATTTGATGGGGTATGCTATTTATAAACCCAGTCCTCCATCACTTAAAGTGAGGACCAGGTCCGTGCTTAAACTAGCAAATTCAAGTTCCTTACGTAATACGTATGGACTATGGTCTTATGGATAACAGCTAGCTATAGGAACTATTCTAGGTATCAAAATATGCAATTAATTAAAGTTAGTGTATGAATATAAAGTCTTCTGTTCCGATTTACTTATAATATATGGGTTTTCACTTCTCCTAAGTTCCAATGCACAACTTTAACTATTAATATCTTTACTTATTTATAAGTAACAATTATTAAAAAAATATTTATAATTTGAGAGTACACATGAAGACTAATCTAACAAGATTCTACGTGATTATGTTTAACCTTAGATATTAATCGTTCTATATGGCCATATGGGAACCAAAGCATGGATTATGCACCATAGTGCACAATGCTCCTTGTGCACCTAGAAAGAACATATTGATAATTTAAAAGAACATCAACAACTTTCAAAAAGAAAATAAAAAAAAGATAATATCAACAACTTAGAGCATCCACACTCATGGTTTTTTTGGGCATAAATTGAGTCATAAACCTTGCTAAAAAAACATTGGGTTGCATCCATAGATTTTGATGTTTTGGGTCATAAGGCATGATCAACTTTTTGTAAGATGAGAGAGAAAGTTGATGAGAGAGAGGGATTAGATTTTTTTTATTGGCATGAGTGGTCATGCTCTTAGGGCTCTTTCGTTATTGTTTTTCGTTTTCAATTTTCGCTTTTTCTTAAAACCAAAAACAAAAATATGGAAATTAGAAAAGTAGTTTCCATTTTCTATTGTTAGTTTTCAAAATTGACATGTTAAGTATAAGTATGACTAATTTAAAGTTTGATATGCCCCTTAGATCATATGACTTCTATATTCATAACCAAAAACCGAAAAACTTACAGTGATGTCGAACGGCCCCTTAACAGAATACACAATTTAAAAATCCAAGATGGTGTTTATTTTACTATTTACAAAACAACATGTAGATCATTATGAGAAGAATATATAGTAGATGAACGTCCAATTTAAATCAAAAGAATATATTTTCTAAATATATATTTGAAATAAGAAGTCAATGAATTTAAATGGTTTTCTTGGTACCCAGTTTCATGTTCTTAATTATAATGAGTTATGTTCTTTTTGTATGTACTAAACTAAAAGAACATACCTTTTAAATTAAAGAATATACACGGTTTTGAACTATACTTATTAGTTCCTTGTTAAACTTCATGTTGTTTACCATATTGAATTATGCTCTTTTTTGTATTTACCAGGAAGGAAATAGGTTCATGTTGTTTCAATATTGAGTCATGTTCAAAAGAATATATCGTTTCTTATTATCCCATGATCACTAACTTTATTATTCGAAATCTAAATTCCATGATGACATTTTATTTTGAAATTTAACTACAAACAAACTTGATTTGGGAACCAAAACCCGGATCATTGAAAGGAGGAGTAGAAAAGACATGCTTAAAACACTCATCACTCAACCTATTTATTGCATCACAGCAAGAACTATTTAACCAAATCTTCTTCAATTCTGTTGATGCCTTGAGATCATGATAACATCGTGGAACATGCTTTATATCATCCCAACACCCTGTATACTCATTAGGTTGTGCCATACTAGATGTGCTACGTGCTTCACCACCATGTACATGCACCATCCATTTTGATGATCCCATGTTGCATATCAATCCTATGATCATCACCACCAATATGTTCTTCATCACGATTATAATGCTTATTACTATCCTTCCTTTTGTCTGACGTGCTTGTTTGCTGTATATTGATTTGGATGGGTGCATATATTGGGCCTTGGGGTATATATATATATATATATATATATAACGAGGTGTACAAAACTTTACAGATATATATAAGGTATAAAATCATAGGATATGTTTATCATAAGCCAAAATAATTATATGCTTTTTTAGTCTCTTATTACTTGATACGTTAACTAACTTTAATTATTATTATTATTATTATTATCATTATCATTATCATTATTATTATTATTATTATCATTATTTCTTGTGTGTATTATTTGTCTTCTTCTTTTTTATTGTAGAAATTCTAAGCCTTCGATCCTAACACACAACATAAAACATAGAGAAATAAAACAAGAAAGTAAGCGGGAATCTACATAAACCTCGAGTATATGAGTTACTCAGTAATTTAGAGAATGATTAGTTTTAGATTGTCTTAATCATTGGTTTAATCATTATCTTTGGCATTGAGATGGTTTAGTTTGAAATTTGGGAAGTTTTCAGTGATCTGATTTGTTTTAAGTTCAAGGCAATCAAACATGAAAATGTTGTTAGAAAAATCTGAAAAAAAATTAGCCGATTTTGTGTGTTTGATTCAATTTTTTATTGATCATTTGTTGAATGACCACCTATAAGTGATCTACTACATTATATACCCAAGTTTACCCATGTCTAAGTACACTCATCTATTTGTTTTCTCATCTCGAAAAATGTTGCTACTGTGGAAAGATGAAAAGAATATCAATAAAGGATTTCTTTTATAAAGTATACATGCTCCCAAACCGGAAATAGATTAAAGGATCCTGTTTTTAAAAAAACCGGATCAACTTCATTGTGTCATTTAGGGTTTTTTCTACTAGTGGTTGCCATTGTCATGTCTTAGTGGTATAGTGAAGTTGCATATTATTAGATCCTATGTAAGGAAACATGATGTGCATCCTTCTCTCAAGAATACATTTAATTCAAAGATCGATAGAAATTTGTGGAATACTTTTGGACTAATTAAATCAATACCAAAATACTATAATTAACAAAACAAAAACTCAACGGTCAATTCCAATGAAAAACACATCATACGTAATTGAAGAACTTTTATTACATAATATTAATTAGCTAGCTTCTATTTAAAGTGACAAACATATTTGACTTGGGGACCAAAATAGGGATTATTGAAAGGAGGAGTAGAAAAGACCTGCTTGAAACAGTTATCACTCAACCTATTCACTGCATCACAACAAGAACTATCTAACAATATTTTCTTCACTTCTGCCGATATCTCCAATTCGTGATAACACCCTGGAACATGCTTTATGTCATCCCAACACCCTGTATATTCATTTGGTTGTGCCCCAGATGTGCTATGTGCTTCACCACCATGCACCAAACATGTTGATGATCTCATGTTCCATATAAACCCGATGATCATCACCATCAATATGTTCTTCATCATGATTAAATGTATATAATACTTTTTTTGGGTAATTATAATCAAATATAATGCTTACTGTCCTTTCTTTGATTGGACTTGCTTGTTCAGTTGTTTGGTGTGTATTGATTTATATGGGTGCATATATATATATACAAGGAGTAGTACAAAAGTTTACCGTATATAAGATACATTCCTACTGTACAAGGCTAGTATATATGGTAACAAAAGATATTAAGGCTAATATCAAGGAGAGGAGACGAAGGAGATCATTTAGATACGTAGGAGTTAGGACTAGAATCAAGGAATATATCAAGGAGAATAAACAATTTATTATAAAGCTGTCATGATTAATCATAGGATTTATGATTATAAATGAAAGAAATTATATACTCTCCATGTATTATTTTTTATCTTTTTTACTTGGAATATTCTAGTCAAAGTTAGAAAACTTTGACCATGTATGTAATGATTATATTATATAGAAAAACATATTTTATGTAGAATCTTGTTAAAATTTGTCTCAATTGTACTTTAAGAATATCAAATTTTCATAAATTTTACTATTATTTAGATATAATATTAACGGTCAAAGATATACATTGGAGTCTGTGCAAAAATAAGTAGGAAGATAAAAAAATACAGAGCGAGTAAGTTCTTTTTGCATGCATAGTCCAAGAAAAACATTTGATTATTAATACTTCCTCCGTTTTTTTAGTTGCAACACTTTTTTTTTTCATCAACTCCAATGCAAAATTTGGATAGGAAAGAGGTAAAGAGGAAAAAAAGAGAGGGCCCTATGTGATTGGAGAGAGATAGAGAGAAAGGAAAAGCAAAAGTAGAAAATGTTGCAATTAATTAATTATTTCCCTTTAGGAAAGTGTTGCAACTAAAAACGGAAGAAGTATAAAGTAGTTGATTATCTTGTAATAAAATCTTGATATTTTAAATTTACGCACTATGATGATTTAGTAAGACGATTCCGCGAAACTAAAATTTTCTTATATTGAGTTATGTTTTTTTTGGCATGTACTAAATTTTTGTAAAAAGAAACACAGCCATTTTAAACTAACCATTTTGACCAATACTTACCCATTTTGATAATTTTTTTTGGGTATGTTTCTTTTCCATACTATGTCATGTTCTTTTTGCATGTACTAAACTTTAAGAATATACCTTTTAAATTAAAGAATAGACACAATTTTGAACTATACTTATTAGTTCCTTGTTAAACTTCATGTTGTTTACCTTATTGAGTTATGTTCTTTTTTGTATTTACCGGGAAGGAAATAGGTTCATGTTGTTTTCATATTGAGTCATGTTCAAAAGAATATATATAGTTAGTAATGCAAAGAGCATAAAGTAAAAAGAACACACAGGTCAAATTCAAATAACATGGTGTATGATGAGAAAGTTACTACCTCCTCACAAAAAACTCTCGCATAAAAGGAGAAAGTAAGTCATTTAGTTTAAAAACAAACTCAATAAGTATTTAACAAGTGTAATAGTTTATATGTGCAAGTAAAATGGAATACTAAAAAGAGAGAAGGTAGTTCCTATAGCAAAATCTCTATTATATAAGGGAAGGGGGGAGGTATGGTGTCCCCTTATAAAATTACTTAATTGCCCATTGGTAAATTAACTACTACCAAAAAAGGGAAAAACAAATTAAAGTCAAACTCATATATAGCATTAACAAATTAACTTAAATGTTAAAGGCAATTAAGTTATAATTGAGCCAAGATAAACAACTTCTCCCTTCTTCCCTTTCTCTCCTAAACCCTAGCCTCCATTAGTGAATTTCAAAGGGGCTTCCATCGATTTTATCGGTGGCCCCACCTTAAT
This sequence comes from Beta corolliflora, assembly GCA_947648045.1. Classification (NCBI taxonomy): domain Eukaryota; kingdom Viridiplantae; phylum Streptophyta; class Magnoliopsida; order Caryophyllales; family Amaranthaceae; genus Beta; species Beta corolliflora. The sequence continues at coordinate 376,263 of CANSZD010002269.1, read as the reverse complement.
TTTAATTTTCATTGTTGTTTAGCTTTGTTTATGTTCGTTCTTGTTTGAATAATACTTCCTCCTTTAGAGAGACGATTGTTTCTCCCTTGAAAGAAAGGGTTTATTCTCTTCTCTTAGGAGAGACTTTAGTTTGCTCCTTTGTTTCTAGATGAATTATCGTAATTTGGATCATTGATGAAGAATTATGCGGTGTCGAAGCAGATTTCAGATCTAAATTACAATCAATAGTATCAGATTTAATTCTATTTCAAAACTACAACATATCGAAAGACCCCCTCGTTGAAGGCTGTATCAAACAGCGATGTGGAAGAGGGTATGCAGAATTGTTAGATCTACTATACAATGATCGTGGTTTTGCAGATTTCTGAATTTTATTTGTTCAAAATTGTTATGTATTTGTTATTCCTGATCTCTATTGTAGATGCCGTATGACTCTTTTATTAATGAATTAATTTTACTTTAAAAAAAAAGTTATAATTGAGCAACCAAAAAAAGAAACATTGAATAAAAGATTTAGTACATTTATGTTGAAAAAAAAGGAATATTACATCAATCAATTCACAACAATCAAGTATTACATCAAAACGAAAAATTCAATCAACTAACAAAGTAAAATGATTTATTTAACACAAAATACTATGTTAATACAACATAAGAAATCCTAAATAAATTCACTTAACATTCTTTTATCGTTCATCAAGTTTAATTTTAAAAACCTAAAAGAAAGAATACGTAAAAAAATTAATAAAAGAAGGGTTAAGTGATAGAGCTTAACCCCTCAAAAAAAAAATAAGTGATAGAGCTTAACCTACAAAATTTAGCTAGAAAAAATATATAATGTTCAAATTTTTACCCCTATATATGGCCAAAACTGCTAGATTTTATGTTTGAAATAAATAAGAACAATCAGACACACATCACGTGCAGAATTAGCTAGTTATAACAACATGCCTTAAATAATATTTTTATTTCATATCCAAATCCGATTATAATTAATCCAAAGTCCAAACCACAGAGGTGTATAGCTATTCCCATCTATTGTTTCTTATTATCCCATGGTCACTAACTTTATTATTCGAAATCTAAATTCCATGATGACATTTTATTTTGAAATTTAACTACAAACAAACTTGACTTGGGAACCAAAACTCGGATCATTTAAAGGGGGAAAAACTTTGTCTACCCACCGGGTAATCTACCCACTAGAGATAGACATTAATAATTAGTGGATTCCAACTCAGCAGAATCAATTATAATTTAATTCTCTATGTCTAATGAGTAGTCTACCTAGTGGGTAGATGTAGCAATCTCCATTTAAAGGAGGAGTAGAAAAAACATGCTTAAAACACTCATCACTCAGCCTATTTATTGCATCACAGCAAGAACTATTTAACCAAATCTTCTTCAATTCCGCTGATGCCTTGAGATCATGATAACATCCTGGAACATGTTTTATTTCATCCCAATACCCTGTATACTCATTAGGTTGTGCCATACTAGATGTGCTACGTGCTTCACCACCATGTACATGCACCATCAATATTGATGATCCGATGTTGCATATCAACCCTATGATCACCACCACCAATATGTTCTACATCACGATTATAAATAATACTTACTATCCTTTCTTTTTATCTAACTTCCTTGTTTGTTGTATATTGATTTGGATGGGTGCACATCTTGGGCCTTGGGGTATATATATACTAGCTTTTTATGCACGCTATGCATTCAGCGACATTTTGGGCATAACTATTACTCAGCAGTAAAACAAACCAAACAAACGAAAGTTCGTATCTATGTTCACCTCCATTTTGTGAATAAGAAAGAATGCAATACTTACAAACAGTATTTAAAAACACTTTAATGAATAAGTATAAGTAATGAAATTGCATCTCTAACTAATGTTTTTTGTCAAAGCTCTAAAAAGTGCGCCCCATGGACCATGACAAAAAGAGACAGATATAATGCAGTCCTTTTTCTCTCTCTCTCTCTCTTCAATTCTTAGCTACTCCCCCAATTCCCAAACCCATCTCTCTCAGTTTCACGCAATTCTTTTTCTCTCTCTATTCAATTGAAATAATGTAGTCCTCAATTCTCTCTCCTTTTCATCATCTTCCTCAATTTCCCCAAAATCAAACCACACACTCTATTTCTCCGCATTCTTAGCTAAACCTCTCAAACTCAATCTCCGATCCGTGGACTTCGAAGTGAAGCACCGAGTTTCTCGGTGAGTTCTCGCGCGAGTTCGACTCTAGAGTTGCCGAGTTCACTCTCCCGAGACCTTCGATTATGATCTCGTCATCATTGGAGCCGGCTTTGACGGTCATGACGCTGCTATTCATGTCGTCGATTAGGTATTTTCGAATATTGAGTTGATGGGCTGAAATTCGATTATGGGCACAAATTTTTTATTTTCATATCTAGCATGAAGTATTTTTTCTCAAATTCTTTTTAATATCTGGGCACAAATACAATTCGAGTTAAAGTATTATATGGGCACACATTTGAAGTTATTTTTTGACGAAATTTGATTTTTTTTTTCCAACCATTTCTGATGTAATTTTAGTTTGAATTTCAACTATATTTGAATGAAATTTTAAATAAACTGTAAATTGAGTTTTTTTTTTCTAAAAAAAAAAAAATCTAACACAACACATATTCGTAAGATTTACTATAATTTGAGTTTAAATTTACTCGAACATAGTACATATTCTTAAGATTTACTGAACATACAACATTACACATACTTTTATTTTCAATAACGAACTGCGTACCTTATTAACAGTCTAGTATCCGTAAATTTGAGAATGTCGTATTTGAGAATGCCGTGAAACACTAATCTTTGAAGAGAACTGATTTTTTTTTGGTTTGGAGTTTGTGTTTGTAATTGAGTTTGTGTTATGGAAAAATTTATTTGAGTTCGAATTTGAGTTGTCTCTGTAATGAGAACGTTGTGTATTTTTTTTGGTTATTGTCTCAGGTGGTATTAATATTTGGTAAGTTCTTGACGATGCATTTTTTTGATTGAATCTTTTTTATTGGCAAGTTTATGATTGAGTGTTATATAAGTTGATTGGGTTTAATAGAGATTTGATTGATTTTTTTTGGCAAGTTTATGCGTGAATTTGGTTTTAATTAACTGCTAGAGGTTGTATTTGGAAATTTAGAATGTAATATTTATGTTGTGAGGGGGCAATTAAGTAAATTCCTAGGGGGACACAATCGCTCCCCCCTTGGCTTATATAATAGAGATATAACAAGGTGTACAAAACTTTACAGAAATATATAAGGTATAAAATCATAGGAGCCAAAATAATTATATACTTTTTTAGTCTCTTATTACTTGATACGTTAACTTTGATTTAATTATATATAAAATTTCTTTAATTAACGGAGATTAAAATTAATTACTTCATCCGTTTCATAGTAAACTTTTCATTTTCCGTTTTGCAAAGTCCAAGCCACACCTTTGAAAACCATTATTATATTCATTTATGTTTTATTAGAATGTGATATATTAAATATGAACATTATGACGAGCACAGTAACACCCTATAAAACTTACATTTTTTTTCTTAAATGTTGTCCATAATTTATGATCAAAATAATTAATGAGGTTTGACTTTGAAAAGAAGCATATCATAAGTTTATTGTGAGATAAAAGGAGTGAAGGACTATAAAATTCTCTATTATATAAGTGAAGGGGGAGGAAGCTAGTGTCCCCTTACAAAAAGTCTGATATACCTTAAATGAATTTAAATTGTCATATATATTAAATAATCTTTTCTTCTTCCTACTTGCCATACATCTTGAACAAGTTAACAATGGAATTGAATTTGAAATTTTAATTATTTATTAATTAAGAAGAATGATTTTCTCTTCTTACATATGTGTGAAATACTCTAATAAAAAATTAAATTGACAATAACTTGATTGACACAATCAGAAGAAAAAATAAAAACTTGAATTTCATATTAAATTCATGTTTTTATTTTTTCTTCTAATATTCTTTTGAAACACAATATTGTAAAACCTAAATGTTGATTATAATATTCAACAATTGAACCCGATACAAAAATTCTTCCCCCAATTTAAAAAAAAAATTCCTTCCCCCTTTATATTTCCTTCTCTCAACACTATATTTGAATAATGATGAACAAATAACTAAAAAACCAACCAAATGTCTGTTCGAATCAATTTTTTTGTAACACTGATGAATAACTAATTTGAGAAAAAACGTTAATATGACATGCACGCATAGCATGCAAAAAATGCTAGTGTGTGTATATATATATTAAGTTCATATGAGAACCACCCTTATGGTGAGAACCGTGAGAACCACTCATTTTTGCTCATTTCACAACATTTTTGCGGATTTTATGTTTTGCTCATTATATGTTTTTGCTCATTTAACGTTTTTATGCTCATTTCGCAATGTTTTTCCTCATTTTACGTTTTGCTCATTTTATGTTTTTTTTCATTTTACGTTTTTATGCTTATTTTACGTTTTGCTCATTCAATGGTTTCTACTTATATTATAATTTTGCTTATTTTTATTTTTTTTGCTCATTTTAAGTGGTTCTCACCGTAAGAGGGTTCTCATTAGAATCCAACCCTATATATATATGTATGTATATATATATATATATATATATATATATATATATATATATATATATATATATATATATATGTATGTATATATATATGTATGTATATATATATGTATGTATATATATATGTATGTATATATATATGTATGTATATATATATGTATGTGTATATATATGTATGTATATATATGTATGTATATATATATATATATGTATGTATATATATTACATTGAAATGAATCGAATAGAATCTTGCATGATAATCTTCCTTTCTTATACATTAATGAATAAATGAAAACTTAACTTTAAAATGTGACATACTCCCTCTGTTTTTTTTATCATTCTCACTTTCATGTGCGCGTCTTCCAATGCACATCTTTGAACTTAAATATCTTTCATTATATATTAGTAAAAATTATAACGATTGAATATTAATAAAGTACTAATTGAAACGAATCAAACAACACCCCACATGACTACATTTTTTTCTTATAAATTGAGAAAAATTGAGAAGATTCTCTCTAAGTATGAATAGTATATCAAAATTTCAAGCGAGAAAGATAAAAAACAGAGGGAGTACATCTTACAAAAAAGGTGATATTGCAACTGATTTAGACGGGGGAAACATATGGTTAATTATTAAAATCCATGTATCTGCAGTTTGGGTAATTGATTGTAATGTATCAAGTATTTGTTGATTATGTGCAGGTTGTTCAACTTATTAGTTACTAAGGTGTTATATGCACGTCATGCATTTAAAAGCAAATAAAAAGCTCAATTGCGTAAGAACATATACGAAAACTTGTCTACAAAGTTCACTGGATTTTTTTTATTTTGATTTAAAAAAAAACCAATAAATTAGAGAAGTTGCAATTATTTTTTTGTTAGTTAAGGGTATAATTGTAAAAGAGGGTGGACACCAAGTCCTCTCCTCTTCACTATATATATAATGGAGATTACACATGTAATTTGATAATAAAGCGAATCGAACAGAAATAGAAGAAAATCACCTCTTGATCACAAATCACAAATAGATACTTACGGCATGTTTGGTTAGTGGTACTAAATTGTGGTAATGATAATGTTTTTTAGTGTAAGTTTGTGAAGATATTCCAATATTAACATTCATGGTAATGAAAGTTGATGTCAAAACATGTGATTTCCTTCATAAATTTCCATTGCCACTCAATACCACCTTCCCAAGTGGTAATGGATTGTAATGAAATTTTAGGAAGAAAATAGGTGTTGTGGGATAAACTAGCATTACCATGGATGTTGACATGGGATGCCTTCACAAATTTACACTAGAAACCATTACCATTAACACCATTTAGTACCGCTAACCAAACGGGCAATTAGAGTCATGATTTTTATATGCCCCATTTGTCTGTAATATATTATTAATAGTTCGTAGATACTTATACACAAAATCTCAAGTATATATGTACAAAACAAAAATCTCTAATATACCGCCCTCGACGGACCTAATTCTCATTGATTAGTGTTTTGATTCTCATTGATTAGTGTTTGATTCTCATTAGTCTTATATGCACAAAATGCGTGCGAAAGCAAATACAAAGTTAATTTGCATAAATACATTTAATAATCTCATATAACATGTAAGAAAAATTGTTCACAAATTTCCTTCAAAGAAAAATATGTCAATTAAATTGATAAATTGCCTTGAAATTTGATAGAACTGTTGTGTAATTTGGCCTTTTTTTTTTTGAAAATTGGTAAAGATGAGTTTGATTACTGTTTTTTATTTGATGGTATATGTATAATTTAGGGTGAACACCAAGTCTTTTCTTTCTCCTAATATATCTCTAAATATAAGGGAAGAGGGGAGGACTTGATGTCCAACCTAAATTATATATATACTCTCAAATAAAAAACAATCAAACTTATTTTTACCAAATTTACAAAAAACAAGGCCATATTACACGTCAGTTCTATAAATTTTCAAGACAATTTCTCAAGTTCATTAACTTCCTTTTTTGTTTAGCTAAAAGAAAAAGATTTGGATAAATGTAACTATGCAATTTAACTTTCTAATTGCTTTCGCACGCATCGTGTGTATATAAGACTAGTCTAACATATGGAAATATTTAGGTACTCCTTATTTTCATACCCATCAGGTAGGGACTATTTTATTTGTAGAAATATGCCTTGAATTATCTAGCGCTAGGTTTAACCAAGCACAACCCCGAACCTTTTCGGTGTATGCGGTTTGGTAAACCGTTTCTATTTTGGTTTTCGTTTTAGGCCCGATATGTTTTAGGTTAATTAGAAGAGTACTATAGAAACCCTCTTTTTAATCTCTACCTCATTATTTTGTAATTTGTACTCCTCAAGATAATAAAACTACTGCCTGTTGACGTAGCTAACACATTGTTAATGAACCATGTTAACTCTTGTGTCGATTGTTCATTAATTATTCGTTGCTTTATTGCTTTCATTATAACATTATTTTCTCAGTATATTCTTTTACCTTAAAAGGTAAGTTTAAGGGTTGACTAGGTCGAATCAATAGTGAAACTAGGGTTTATAAGATCCAATGGAATCTTATAGGTTCAGTTTATAAGCTGTGAAAAGAACGCACCCTAAGTGTCAAAATTTGTTATCAAGGCCGCTAAAGACATGGTTACGTAGTAGAAAATGGCACACACTTAACTAGGGGTGAAAGTTCCTTGTACGGTTTGGACTTAGACCTAATCCAATTCAACTCGAACAAAATTCATTTGAATATCAATTTTCAAATCCAAATCCAAACCAATTAGAGTTTGAGTCCAAATCAATCCAATCTTGAATTTTCGGACACTAGATCGGATCCAATCGAAATAACAAAAAAATTAGACTCTATTCTATTGATGAAATAATTTAGCCACGAGTATCAATATAAAGTTTTGATTATACAATTAATTCATACAAATCCCAAAAAAATTAAGTAATATATAACAACAAATAATTTATACAAACCCGTAAATTTTATTGAGAATACTTAAGCCCAATCCCAAATATACCAATATACAATACAAGACTTATTTGCAATTCGATTCTTTTGGATTTCCGGATCCAATCACCCTCAATCCAAACTTATCTATAAATCCAAATTTTCAAAAAGACTCAATCGAACATAGTTCAAATGTATTCCAAATTACAAATTCGGTCCGAATTGGATTGGATTTTGGTTCTATCCGAATAATTTTCATGCCTACACATAACGTGTTCATAAGAAAGAAGTTGATCCATTTTCAAATGAGTAAAACTGATATAGTTTGATATAGTGCCCATAACTAATCACTCCTCAATCCTTCGCACTTCGGTAACCTATGAGGCTAAAAAAAGAAGATATTGATCCATAGGGAGATGTTTGAATAAGTTTTAAGAGTAGGTTAGAAGTTGTCGGAATTCGTGGTTTAAACTTTGGAGGCAAAAGAACGACGGATGAGTTTGACATTTGCACAAGATACGACCGTTTAGTTGGTGTAGGCACTTTTGCTGGGTTGTGGAAAGTTTTAGGAGGCTATTTGACTATAACAACGATGAGCTATAGTGCAAGATTTGAAAACCCTCCTGTTAGTTGGTATGTGCGACGCGTTTTCTAACCAATTAGTCAATTACCCTAGGTCTATATGAGAGTTAAGCATGTTTAACCTTACATTTGATACTGTATGAGATTATAGAGCGATTGGAAGTGCGTTGTATTTGTCACATTGTTATGGTTTTCCCCCTGATTCTCAGATTTCCACGTGTAATCTTTGTGTGTACGTCTCCTTATTATTATTATTATTATTATTATTATTAATATCATTATCATTATCAAAACTATTTCTTGTGTGTATTATTTGTCTTCTTCTTTTTTATTGTAGAAATTATGAGTCTTCAATCCTAACACACAACATAAAACATAGAGAAATAAGACAAGAAAGTAAGCAGGGAATCTACATAAACCTGAGTATATGAGTTACTCAGAAATTTAGAGAATATTAGTTTTAGATTGTCTTAATCATTGCTTTGATCATTATCTTTGGCATTGAGATGGTTTAGTTTGAAATTTGGGAAGTTTTCAGTGATCTGATTTGTTTTAAGAATCAAGGCAATCAAACATGAAAATGTTAGAAAAATCTAAAAAAAAAAATTAGCCGATTTTGTGTGTTTGATTCAATTTTTTATTGATCATTTGTTGAATGACCACCTATAAGTGATCTACTACATTATATACCCAAGTTTACCCATGTCTAAGTACACTCATCTATTTGCTTTCTCATCTCGAAAAATGTTGCTACTGTGGAAAGATGAAAAGAATATCAATAAAAGGATTTCTTTTATAAAGTATACATGCTCCTAAACCGGAAATAGATTAAAGGATCCTCGTTTTTAAAAAACGGGATCAACTTCGTTGTGTCATTTAGGGTTTTTTTCTACTAGTGGTTGCCATTGTCATGTCTTAGTAGTATAGTGAAGTTGCATATTATTAGATCCTATGTAAGGAAACATGATGTGCATCCTTCTCTCAAGAATACATTTAATTCAAAGATCGATAGAAATTTGTGGAATACTTTCAGAATAAATAAATCAATACCAAAATACTATAATTAACAAAACAAGAACTCAATGGTCAATTCCAATGCAAAACACATCATACGTAATTGAAGAACTTTTATTACATAATATTAATTAGCTAGCTTCTAACCAAAGTGACAAACATATTTGACTTGGGGACCAAAATAGGGATTATTGAAAGGAGGAGTAGAAAAGACCTGCTTGAAACAGCTTATCACTCAACCTATTCACTGCGTCACAACAAGTTCTATCTAACAATATCTTCTTCACTTGGCCGATGTCTCCAGGTCGTGATAACACCCCGGAACATGCTTTATGTCATCCCAACACCCTGTATATTCATTTGGTTGTGCCCTAGATGTGCTACGTGCTTCACCACCACGCACCATACATGTTGATGATCTCATGTTCCAAATCAACCCGATGATCATCACCATCAATATGTTCTTCATCATGATTAAATGTATATAATACTTTTTTTGGGGTAATTATAATTATAATTAAATATAATGCTTACTGTCCTTTCTTTGATTGGACTTGCTTGTTCAGTTTTTTGGTGTGTATTGACTTTTTTTTTTACGGGTGCATATATATTATATATATATATATACAAAAGTTTACCCTATATAAGGTACATTCCAAAGGCTAGTATATATGGTAACAAAAGATATTAAGGCTAATATCAAGGAGAGGAGATGAAGGAGATCATTTAGATACGGAGGACTAGAATCAAGGAATATATCAAGGAGAATAAACAATTTATCATCAAGCTGTCATGATTAATCATAGGATTTATGATTATAAATGAAAGAAATTATATACTCTCCATGTATTATTTTTTTTATCTTTTTTACTTGGAATATTCTAGTCATAGTTAGAAAACTTTGACCATGAATGTAATGATTATATTATACTTCAATTTTTCATTAATTTTACTATTATTTAGATATAATATTAACGGTCAAAGATATACATTGTAGTCTGTGCCAAAATAAGTAGGAAGATAAAAAAAAATACAGAGCGAGTAAGAATTTTTTTATAAAACAAATTAGTCTGATATTACTTGATACATTAGTTATTTTACACTAGCATTTTTTGCACGCTATGCATGCGTGTCATATTAACCTTTTTTTTTTCTCAGTTAGTTATTCATCAGTGTTACAAATTTTTTGATTCGAACGGGACATTTATAATTATTTTTAGTATTCTAATATATTTTTCTTGAATAAATGTTTCATTGGTTTTCTTAGTTATTTGCTCATCATTATTCAAATATAGTATCGAGAGAAGGAAATATAAAACAGAATAAAACTTGTGCTCAAAAAAAGTGGAAGAATTTGTGTATCAGGTTCACTGGTTCAATCGTTGAATATTAATAAAGTGGAAGAGTTTGATTTTATATAATTGAGATTACTAAATAATAATCAACATTTAGGTTTTAAAATATTATAAGTTTAATTATTAATATGAAATTTATGTTTTTATTTTCTCTTCCGATTGTGTCAATCAAGTTATATCGTCAATTTAATTTTTATCAGAGTTTTTCACACATGTAAGAAGAGCACATGTAAGAAGAGGAAATCATTCTCCTTAAATTAATATTTAATTGAAATTTCAAATTTAATTCCATTGTTGACTTGTTCAATATATAAGGCAAGTAGGAAAATGGAAGGTTATTTTATATATATATGGCAATTTAAATTCATTAAGGGTATAGCCGATATTTTATAAGGGGACACCATCTTCCTCCCCCCTTCACTTATATAATAGAGATTATTCAAAAGGACTAGCTAAAACATGACTTTGATGATAAATACTTCCTTCTTTGTAAAATACTTGAAACGTTTTAACTTTTATATTCACACACTCCCCTTGAGTACATTTTGTGAATTATACATAAGTAAAAGTATAGTCACGTGGGATCTTGTTGAATTCACCTCGACATCTAGTTTTAGAATATCAAATTTTTATAATTTTAATTAATTATGGTTTTACTAACCTATGTACCTAGTGCATAGGTTTATTTTTTTTTTTGCTAAGCAAGAGAGTAGATTAATATTAAACCCAAATTACAAACTAACCCAACCTAAAGGGAGGCAAACCAACTAGGTTGGACCCCCTCACCTTTAGGAAGGCAGAAACAAGCCAATATAGGCATCTAGTTACAGTTCAACATCTCTATTATATAAGTGAAGGGAGGAGCAATGGTGTCCCCCTATACAATTACATATTTAACCTTAAACATCATTAATATTACTTTCTCAATCACCCATCAACATAAAGAGCAATCATGCCAAAAAAGAAAAGATTCCATCATATTACATTCATTGACCGAAAAATTTTGAAACAAAAAAATTACATGCATAAACTTGCCAAAAGACATCAATCAAATTAATTGACAGCATAATCAACTCAAATTTGACCAAAAAAATACTATATGAATAAACTTGCCCAAAAAACAATGAAATTAATTCACTCAAAATCAACTCAAATTTGAACGAGAAGTTGTGTAGTTTTTTGGTTTGACTTTGTAATTAATATCTCTATTATATAAGGTGAGGAAGAGCTATAGTATCCCTTAGAAAATTACTTTACTACCCTCATTAATAAATCAACTACTTTGTCGAAAAAAGAGAAAGAAAAAAAAAATCAAACTCAAATATAGGATAAAAAAATTAAATTTTTTTTTGAACATGATTATATAATAAATGAGCCACCATAAATGAAACCAAGTATCTACAAGTATTAACACATTCATACTGACAAAGTAAATATGAAAATTATGTTAGCCAAATATTTTATCAATTAATACACAATTAAGTATTATGTATTACATTCAAACTATAAAATTCAATCAATTAACAAAGTGAAATAGTTTCTTTAAGAGATATTATATATGTAAATACAAACATGACATATTATGTAAATGCAGACATGACATATTATGTAAATACAAACATGACATAGTGTTAAATTTTTAATGACACAACACCGAATTCTTGACTTGAAATCAATTTGTCCACTTTCTTCACAATCTAAGACGTAGTGTGCTTAATTGAAAAATCAACTAAAAAAATTATAAATAAGAAATCATATATGAATTCAATAAAATTTATTTTTTGTTCATCAAATTCAACTTTACAAAGTAAAAAAAAAATAATAATAATAGTGAGAGGCTTAAGTGACAGAGACTATACCAATCAAATTTTGCAATAAAAAAAAAACTTCGTATCTCTAATGTTCGAATTTTATTCTTATCTATCTCAAAATAAATCGAGTTTTTGTCTCGAAAAAAATCCAAGGCACGCATCGCGTGCATAAATTACTAGTTTTACAAATGTTCAAACCATGCCACATCTTTCCTAGTTATCTTCTTTGGCATAACAGCATGAATTCTAGTTTTAATGAGGCTTTTGATCTGTTGAACAACTTTGCTGATTCTTGGTACCTTTTGTTGCCAGTACACTTCATTTCTCCCCTGCCAAATTGAATATACTACAGCAGCTACACTAGCAAGCATTACTTGCTTTTGAAACTTGGAATTCCTGCCACCTTTAATTCTTCTAACTAATTGCTGCAAGTCTTCTGTAACAAATCTGATGTTCAGCCATGCTTTAATCAACTTTAGGCACTCTTTACTAAAATGGCACTGAAAAAATAAGTGAGGATGATCTTCAGTGCTGCTGTCACAAATGAGACATCTGTCAGTTTGACTAACTCCATACTGAGCTAATTTAGCTCTGGTCTGAAGTTTAGTCTGAATTGCTAACCACAAAATAAAGCGGTGTTTAGGAACATTCAGTCTGTTCCACACCACTCCATCCTAGTGCATAGGTTTAGTTAATTGTTTTTTGGTTTTAGTTTTATTCAATATGATTGATAAATATGACATAGTCAATTAAAGATATTATTTTCATAATTGATATCTAATTGATTTTAATTCCTACCTATTATGACAATAATGTCTTTTATTAACTATGTCATATTTATCAAATTGTTGAATAAAGCCAAAAACAAATAGCTAAACCTATGCATTAGGTGCATATGTATTTATAGGTAACTAGAGATATTAATGATCAAAGTTATGCATCGACAAGCGTGTTTAATTCGGAGAAATATTTTAAGTAATATGACATAGAGGAAGTATTATTTTATTGGGTAAAGGAGAAGAATAAATTTTCCATGCGTCTCATGATAAAGCTTTTATTTTCTTTTTGCATGCATAGTCCAAGAAAAACATTTGATTATTAATATAAAGTAGTTGATTATCTAGTAATAAAATCTTGATATTTTAAATTTAAGCACTATGATGATTTAGTAAGACGATTCCACGAAACTATAATTTTCTTATATTGAGTTATGTTTTTTTGGTATGTACTAAATTTTTGTAAAAAGAAACACATCCATTTTAAACTAAAAGATCATACCCATTTTGACCAATACTTACCTTTTTTTTTTGGTATGTTTCTTTTCCATACTATGTTATGTTCTTTTTGCATGTACTAAACTTTAAGAATATACCTTTTAAATTAAAGAATATACAAGATTTTGAACTATACTTATTAGTTCCTTGTTAAACTTCATGTTGTTTAAATTACCATATTGAGTTATGTTCTTTTTTGTATTTACCGGGAAGGAAATAGGTTCATGTTGTTTTCATATTGAGTCATGTTTAAAAGAATATATATATGGTTAGTAATGAAAAGAGCATAAAGTAAAAAGAGCACACAGGTCAAATTCAAATAACATGGTGTATGATGAGAAAGTTACTACCTTCTCACAAAAAACTCTAGCATAAAAGGAGAAAGTTAGTCACTTAGTTTAAAAACAAAAGCAGAAAGTATTTAACAAGTGTAATAGTTTATATGTGCAAGTAAAATGGAATAGAGGAAGTATAACTAAAAAGAGAGAAGGTAGTTCCCATAACAAAATCTCTATTATATAAGGGAAGGGGGGAGGTATGGTGTCCCCCTATAAAATTACTTAATTGCCCATTGGTAAATTAACTACGACCAAAAAAAGAGAAAAACAAAGTCAAACTCAAATATAGCATTAAAAATTTAACTTAAATGTTAAAGGCAATCAAGTTATAATTGAGCCACCAAAAAAAAGAAACATTGAATAAAAGATTTAGTATATTTATGTTGAAAAAAAAGGAATATTACATCAATCAATTATCTTATCAATCAATTCACAACAATCAAGTATTACATCAAAACGGAAAATTCAATCAACCACTAGTGGAAAAAAGCCCATCCAATCGGGTCATAACCAGGCTTACCGGTCCGGTTTTGGTCCGGATCGGATAGGCTCGCAGCAGTTCACAATGATTAACTGATCCGGTCCTAACCGGAATAGTTAATCATTTATCGATCCGGTTTTGACACAAAACTGGAGCAGTTGACCACCCCAAAAACCAAATTTTTTTTTTGGTCATTTTTTTTTTCTAAATTACAGCGAACAAACGAATTAACAAACGAATTGCAGCCAAACACACAGATGGTTTATATAACAAAGGAATTGATAGAATTGTATTTTATACAATTGCAGCCAAACACATAAACAGAGCAAACGAAATTAATAGAAATTAAAACAACAGAAAGGAAGAAAAAAACGAGAACAGAGCATTGAACAGAGAATTAAAACAATAGAAATTACAACTTTACAATGAAAACAACCAACTTTATCCACTAGAATAGCCAAACTTTCGATTTTTATCCAAACTTATACAACTTAACAACGAACGAAATAAAAAAAGGAAAAAAATCAGGCAAACAAATGCAAATAAAACAAACGAAACCCTAACTAAAAAATCGAAACCCTAAATAACAAAAACGAAAATTAATCGAAACAAAAACAAAAACGAGTACTGATTGAAGACTTTGGCGATTGAAGATTGACGAATTTGCCGACGACTGTGGCGATTGAAGATTGAGGAGTAACTGATGGGGAGGAAATGGTGGTGGTTGCTTGCATCAGTGAGGAAAGGAGGTGCGTCGGCGAGTGCTGGGTGAAGACGACGATGGTGAAGAGGACGCGGTGGTTCACTGGTGAAGACGACGCGGTGGTTCGCTGGCGAAGACGACGCGGTTGTAGTTTGCTGGGGGAGTTCGAAGAAGACGAATTGAAGAAGTTTGAAGAAGACGACGCGTGGGAAGAGGATGAGAGTGGGAAGAGGAGGGAGATTAGGTTTGAGAGATGGGAAGAAATGGGGCGGATGAATTCACCCTGGCCTTATATACGCACGCGAATTTGGGCTTCATGAGTTTTTGGGCTAGACTTTAGCGTTGAACATAATGCACGCGAAGTTTAGGCCTCCTGATTGTTTGGACTAGACTTTAGCGCTGAACATAACACCATTAACTGATCCGGGTTATTAAACTGGATCGATTAACAAAAAGGACCAGATCCTTTTTATTAACTAATCCGGTTCAATACCCAACCGGATCAGTTAATTCGCCCTTTTTTACGCGCAAAAACGATGGCTAAACTGATCCGGTTTTGGACCCGACCGGATCAGTTTTGTTGTGACATTTAAGCTTTTTTCCACTAGTGAACTAACAAAGTAAAATGATTTATTTAACACAAAATACTATGTTAATACAACATAAGAAATCCTAAATAAATTGATCACTTAACATTCTTTTATCGTTCATCAAGTTTAATTTTAAAAACCTAAAGAAAGAATAAGTAAAAAAATTAATAAAAGAAGGGTTAAGTGATAGAGCTTAACCTATAAAATTTGGCCAGAAAAAATATCTAATGTTCAAATTTTTAACCCTATATATGCCCAAAAAGGCTAGAATTTATGTTTGAAAAAAATAAAAACAATCAGACACGCATCGCGTGCAGAATTTGCTAGTTATAACAGAATTAGCAGAGACATGACTTAAATACAATTTTTATTACATATTTAAATCGGAATATAATTAATCCAAAGTCCAAACCACAGAGGTGTATAGCTATTCCCATCTATTGTTTCTTATTATCCCATGGTCACTAACTTTATTATTCGAAATCTAAATTCCATGATGACATTTTATTTTGAAATTTAACTACAAACAAACTTGACTTGGGAACCAAAACCCGAATCCTTTAAAGGAAGAGTATAGAAGACATGCTTAAAACATGCCTCTTGAGAAACCTGAACTTGACTTTTGAATCCTCTCTTTCTTCGCGGGTTTTTCCAGCGTTTTGCTGGTAGCCATAGGCAGACCTCGAGGTTCAAAGAATTCCAAAAGCGTTGCGAAAGGCAAAAGCATTACTCATGGACCATCATCTTCTCATGCTCGAAAGACAAAATCTATGGAGGAAGTTTTGGGGGTTGAAATGTTGGATATGGCTGATTCTTCTCTAAGCGATGAAGAAGGTGATATTCTCTCTCCTCGTTCCTCTTTACATAAATTACAGAAGCAGTCTGTAGATAAGCAGTTGTTTTCGCAATGGTTAGGGGTGATTAATAGTGGGTCAAGAAACTCTAATCGGGTTTCTAAGGCAAGTAATTGGGTCTACACAGTGAGATGTAGTGATGAGGATTGCCCTTGGAGATTACATGCTTCAAAGCTGGTTGATGGGGTAACATGGGCCATTAAGCCTATTCAAGGGTCTGAGCACACATGTTTGGACTGGAGACAACAAAGTCCATTCAAGGGGTTGGTTTATGGTGGTTGTGGGTGGGGGAGAGGGGAGAAAGGTATTTAAATTTTCGGTTTTTTTCACCATATACGACCCCTGATAATTTTTTTTTTGCACCATATACCCTTGTAAGTTTCAGAACCACTAGTGGACCAGTTTTCGAGTAGATTTAAATCCATTTTGGTGGCTGTTTTTGACCCCCTTTTTTTCTCGATTTATCCAATTCTGGTGGCGATTTTGAACTGTTTTGGTGGTGGTTGTTGCGGATTGAGGAAGCGATTTGGTTGGCTTGCGATTTTGGTGTGGGTCGGTATTGGGTGGTGGTTGTCATGGTGGATAATTAAGACTTAGTGTTAGAATTAGGGCTTAATAACTAATGGATGGAGTTAACGACCGTTAGTAATTAAGGGCATCGAGTGGATTTTTTGAAAATTGGGGGGTATATGGTGAATTTTGAAACTTACAAGGGTATCTGGTGCAAATTAAAAAACTTAAACAACATTGAACTATCCATATGCTTCAAATATTTTTAGCCCGTGCATGTTAATAAAGAAACTTTCAGGAATGCAAAGAGCGCCATGAAACAAAATCAATACAGTAGTTATAGAAATAACTATTTGCTATTTAGAAACCAAACAAAATCTCTTAGTTTGTGCATTACACCCTTCCTGCACAAGTTTATAGCTAGAAATATGTCTTTGCTCTAAATTTTGATTTTCTATGTTCTAAAAGTAAAAATAGTTCTACCTTTATTCTTCTTACAAACACTTAAATCCACTAAATTAGTTATTATCTGTAAAAATAGCTTGCTACAATGGCCGGGACAAAGGGTCGTGATCTCGCGAGGGTGAGCTGACCCCAAAAACCCGTCCTCAGTTCGGATTGCAGGCTGCAACTCGCCTGCATGAAGCCAGAATCGCTAGTAATCGCCGGTCAGCCATACGGCGGTGAATTCGTTCCCGGGCCTTGTACACAGCGCCCGTCACACAATGGGAGCTGACCATGCCCGAAGTCGTTACCTTAACCGCAAGGAGGGGGATGCCGAAGGCAGGGCTAGTGACTGGAGTGAAGTCGTAACAAGGTAGCCGTACTGGAAGGTGCGGCTGGATCACCTCCTTTTCAGGGAGAGCTAATGCTTGTTGGGTATTTTGGTTTGACACTGCTTCAATTCACACCCAAAAAGAAGCGAGCGACGTCTGAGTTAAACTTGGAGGTAGAAGTCTTCTTTTGCTTCTCAGCGGTGAAGTAAAACCAAGCTCATGGGCTTATTATCCTAGGTCGGAACAATAGGATCCCCTTTTTTGCCTCCATGTCCCCCCGTGTGGCAACATGGGGACGTAAAAAGGAAAGAGATAGGTGGGGTTTCCCTCGCTTTTGGCATAGTGGGCCCCCGCCAGGGGCCCGCACGATGGGCTATTAGCTCAGTGGTAGAGCGCGCCCCTGATAATTGCGTCGTTGTGCCTGGGCTATGAGGGCTCTCAACCACATGGATAGTTCAATGTGCTCATCAGCGCCTGACCTTGAGATGTTGATCATCCAAGGCACATTAGCATGGCGTACTCTAGTTGTTGGTAATGTTAAAGTAGACATTATAATATTCATCTTTCAATTCAAATAAAGGTTCAACAATACAGCTACTCCTCAACCCTTTAGCCATGAAACTGAAAGAATGATACCTCTTTAGACCCTGATTCCACATGAAGCTCACTGCCTCCTTAAACACATAGTCTGAAGTAATGGCGGAGCTAGCAACTTATTCAAGTGGGTTCAAGTCAATTAAAACTAACTCTTACATAAACGTAGACAAAATCCTTTAAAACAAGTTTATAAATACACTTTTTTGGCCATAACAACATTAAGCTTGAAGTATAACACTATAAATTTATTTCATAAGTTTATAAATTAGCGTTTGAAACCTAAAACTTTAAATTCTGACAAATATTAGGTATTTTATGTTTATATTGCATATATATTGCACATATATTATTGTGCATATATCATACATATATTGCACTATACATATATTTGACACATATATTGCATATTTTTTTTAAGGTAAGATGAAAGGGACTCACTTGAGGGGGGATAAGGGGAAATCCTCAAATGAGTCCCATGAGGTTTGATCCCTAGACCTCAGGGATATGAGGTGGGGAGCGATGCCACTACTCCACCACCTCAACCTCATATATTGCACATGTAGTGTACATATATCATACATATATTGCAATAGTATAAGTATGTGTATCTTAATTTAAAGTATGTGTACCTTAAGTTGGGTCAATAAAACTCGTTGCTCTGAATAAATATAGACTTAGATTTCATAAATTCATGTATCAAGTATACTTATTATCAATCTTATATTAGAGGATTAACAATCAAATGCACGCTGAACAAAGGCCCATTCTCACACATTTACATTTGACAATATCAATTTCACATAAAGCATGACAATCGCTGGACAAAAGCTCATTCTCACACATTTACATTTGACAATGATGGTAGTCCACCCTTGCAAACTTTTGACAAGTGGTGTTCATTTCAGAGTAGATCATAAGACACAATTGTAATAATGCATAAAACTAATACTAAAGCCACATATCAAGTGGGTTCAATTGAACCCAATAGTGTGATAGTAGCTCCGCCCCTGATTTGAAGATGATCCTTTTTTGCAGCTCAGTCTCACATCACTGTCTGATTTGCCTTTTTCTTCCGCTTCAACTGAAGAATACAAAGAATAAGACACACACTTCCGCTGAGCTACATTACATTGCAATGAAACAACACTGCGTTTATTGTATATAACAAGACACGTATTTCCCTTTTTTTTTCTGCTTCTTCCCTGTTTTTTCGCGGACCCACGTGGGTTCAGTTGAACCCACTGAACCCACGCTGGATCCGCTGCCAATCGGATTTGGAGTGCTTTATGCCAGCATGCACGAAGCAGCCGTGTTTAGTTTGTAAGGAAATTGTTCCATGCTTACCATTCAATCCCTTTGCAATCAGAAAATCAGCAGATCCGGCCTTAAACTCAATAGCATGGTAATCCACAACCATAAGCCAGTCTTTAGGTGCCTCTTGGTAATTGAAAGCAAGTACCATTCCGGGTAGATCAAAAGGTTCTAACATGACTGACTTCCAATAACTCCCTCTTGTCCAGAGATGTCTGTCTCCGAAATGAGCCTAAAAGTAGCACGCACGTCTCTGTCATGATTTTGAGCTTGAAGAGATGCTGGCATCTTAATGAGTTGGTTCTCATTGCTGAGGAAGAACATGGTATCTCCGCTCTCTTGTGCAAGAGAAACTAAATGGAAGTTATAGTTGGCTGGAATTGGTGATATCCAATATAAAGAAGAAATCACCGGTCCAATTTGGATGTCATAGTGTTAAATATGGGTCTGGGCCGCACCCATCACAAGGAGAGAGAGTCCACTCCACAAGACAAAGGAGGTTCCACCTTAAAAACCATATGGCAATAAGGGGAGTAGCCCCTTTGCATTATAAAGTGAACTCATCTCTCTTCTTTAATCAATGTGGGACATTCACATGCGGTGTGCTGTGTGGACTATACATTATAGCTTCAACGCTCCCCCTCATATGTGAGGTCCCTTTTTCAATTGGCCCACAGTAATTAACGATCCGAGTTGTAGGCTTGGCTCTGAGACTATGTTAAATATGGGCCTGGGCCGCATCCATCACAAGGAGAGAGAGTCCACTCCACAAGACAAAGGAGGTTCCACCTTAAAACCATATGGCAATAAGGGGAGTAGCCCCTTTGCATTATAAAGTGAACCCAACTCTCTTTTTTAATCAATGTGGGACATTCACATGTGGTGTGCGCTATACATTATAATTTATAGCTTCGACACATAGTCCCCCATAGATAGACCCACAAGCAAGAATGGTCCATACAAAATTGCTTGAAGTGAAGCAAAAATGGCGCGATCATCTGAAACAATGTCAATTAATTTGATTATGAAGAAACGTCCTCTTATCGTTTTCCTTGAAATTACCACATAAATGGGTCAAGTTCAGTTTCTCTGATATTGTATATTACTAGTACCTTTTACAAACTCTGTTCTGAGTAACAGAGGAAACTGTAGTTCAACATCATCTGCATGGCCCCAACTCCTAGATATTGATAGAAAAGTACCTGCCCGAATCAAGTATACATTTGAAAAATTAAGATACATGCTTTTTTGTGACACCAAAGAAACAAGACATGATACATAATTTAGACTCCGTATCTGACAAAGCCAAAAGATTGCCATTCGGAGAAGCTTTTAGACCGCTCAAAGATGTCCAAGAAGGAATCATAAAGTTCAAGGTAGCCTTCACTGAACTTTGAATCAGGGAAATAAGGCCAGTTAGAAAGTGATCTTATCTTGCTAAGAAAAAATTTGTAGAGCATAAAGGTGTACCTCCTTGGCTGAGACTTGTAGTTTCACTCTGAGGCTCTAATCCCGAGGAAACAACATTACCAACAACTTTGAATTAGTGATATACGTGTGGAAGCCCAATCGAGCGAGCTAGAAATGTCCTGAATTACATAGAGCTGCGGCCTGATTCCCTCATCTTCGAAGTATATAGAATCTCCTAACTTCGAAAATGACTCGATTCCTTAAAAAAGCAAAGGAAAAGAAAGAAAAGATCAGAAGTACCTTAAATTGTGGAAACATAGAATATGAAGTCGAAATTCGAAGTCCTGTAAAACCTGTTCCATAGCAACACTAGAAAGTGTTGGGACACAATGTGACACTCAAGAAGGGGGGTTGAATTGAGTGGCTAAAACTAATCGATTTTCGCAAAAACACTCTTATGACCCAGTGCCGTGCACTGTGTTATTCACTCGTAAATTCTCCGATTAATGTTTTTGCTCGAACAAAATTGTATCAAACAATAAAACAATGAAATCAAATAATAAGACACAGGAATTTAACGTGGTTCAATCTCACCTCTGAAATCTACATCCACACAAACTACACTTTTATTATTTGAATCGTAAAATACCAAACCCTTGATACAATTCGATTCCCCCACTACTAACTCTAGTAGTGCTCCCCAACACTTAACCCTAAGTGTTGCTACTCTCTATAATATGAAATATTACAGAAAGAATGATTCCTCAAAAGCGTGCTTCTTATTCAAGCAAATAGAGGATCGTTACAAACTTTGTTTAGAGATCTTAACCTACTAGAACTACCCATGTCTAAGTACACTAAAACTATTTGCTTTGTGGTCTCAAAAAATGTTGCTAATGTGGAAAGATGAAAATGAAAAAGAGAATATCAATAAAAGGATTTCTTCAGTATACATGCCCGCCCAAACACGTGATTGTGTTGCCCTTGTCATGTCTTAATGGTATAGTAAAGTTGCATTATTAGATCTTAATAGAAATTTGTGGAATACTTTCGGACTAATTAAATCAATACCAATTTGCAAAATACTATATTAATAAAAAAAAAAAAATCAATGGTCAATTCAATGCAAAACACATCTTACGTAATTATTGAAGAACTTTTATTACATAATATTAATTGGTTAGCTTCTAACCACAAACAGGACTTGACTTCGGGGACCAAAATAGGGATTATCGAAAGGAGGAGTAGAAAAGACTGCTTGAAACAGCTTATCACTCAACCTATTCACTGCGTCACAACAAGAACTATCTAACAATATTTTCTTCGATTTGCCGATATCTCCATTCGTGATAACACCCCTGAACATCTTTATGTCATCCCAACACCCTATATATTCATTTGGTTGTGCCCCAGATGTGCCACGTGCTTCACCACCATGCACCACCATACATGTTGATGATCTCATGTTCCATATCAACCCTATGATCATCACCATCAATATATTCTTCATCATGATTATTTTATGGAGTACTTTTTTTTGGGTAATTATGATTTTAATATAATGCTTATTATCCTTTCTTTGATTGGACTTGCTTAGCTTGTTTGGTGTGTATTGATTTTGATGGGTGCATATCTTGAGGTATATATATACAAGGAGTAGTACCAAAATTTACAATATATAAGGTATAAAATCATAGGATTACGATTATAAGTGAAACAGCAGCAAATCTCATTATAAAAAGTGAATATCGTAAAACCAATTTGAGACTAGGCTGTATATGGTTATTGAATCCATGTACATGCGAAGTTTGTGGATATTCATTGAAAATGTATCAAGTTTAAGATCTTTGCTAATTATGTACACATCCGATCTCAAAGCAAGCAAATCGGACAGAAATGGGAGAACACCTCAGGATCACAAATTATAATAGGGTACATAAAGACGATAAAGTCATGAATTGATTCTCATATTCTCTATTATCTCCACCAAAAAAGAAAAATTCTCTATTATGCCCCTTCGATTTTTATTGGCTTTATTCATTTATTTGGGCACAAAGTTTTAGGAGAAATGTAATTCAATTTTGTTTTTGAATAGCTACCCACCTATTGTAGACTAGCTTTTTATGCACGCGATGCGTGCGATGATATTTTTAGGCATAACTATTACTAAGTAGTAAACAAATAGAAAATAAAAGTTAGTATCTAAGTTCACCTCCGTTTTATGAATAAGATTCTTTGAAATACTTACAAATAGTATTGAAATATACTTTAATAAATAAGTATAAGTAATGAAATTGCATTTCTAGCTACTTTTTTGTTGACTTGCACTAATTTTCTTGAAAATCCACGCACACTCATCGGCCCGTCAACTTCAAATATGTAATCAACAATGAATGGGCCGATTAATCTCCATGGTCTTACTTGGTGGACGTAAAAACCATGAGTATTCTTTGAAACCGAAAACTTTCATAACTTTGTTGAAAACTGTTGCTCTTCCATTAGGCTGCAATTAATAGAGATAAGATAAGATAAGATAAGATAAGATAAGATAAGATAAGATTTTATTTAATATTGTTACAATAGTACCTGATATAATTATAATTATAATTATAATACCTTACATAAATTATGTAATAACCAGCAACGAAAATTCATGCTCATACATAAACACTTCCTTACAGATTGCTTCTAGTAACAAAATTCAAGCTTCATCACGGGCTTTATGTATTAAGAATTTCAACTAAAATTACTCTACTTGGGTATTTAAATTTGAGCACATACACGATTTTTAAAAAAATTTGGCTAATGTTGATGCAAATTTGGAGAAGTGAGGAAAGAGAAAATGCTGGGAAATTGAGATTAAGGCGCATTATCCCCAGCCTATTTTCGATCGCTTGGTTCGGTTCAATTGATTGGTTGATTCGATTGCTTGGTCGATTCGGTTCGATTGGTTCAATTGGTTGATTCGATTCGGTTCCTAAATGATAATCATTACTATTAATTAGTTATAATTTAATTACATTCGTTCGATTCGATTCAGTCGATTGATTCGATTCGATTCGATTCGGTTGTTTTATGCAAGAAACATACCCTAAGTTGGTTAAAAATAAGCCCCGAGTTTATCATTAAGGAAAGATATTGCGAAAAAAAAAAAATCCACTATATACTAAAATATAGTATATACTTTTTTCAGACTGAATATTCGGAAGTATAGTGCACTAAAATGTGCATAAATTACATTTTAGTGCACTATATACTAAAATGAGAATTATATAGTGCACTAAAATGTACATCAGCAAAATGGAAGGATATAGTGTACTAAAATGTGCATAACTTACATTTTAGTGCACTATATACTAAAATGAGAATTATATAGTGCACTAAAATGTACATCAGCAAAATTGAAGCGATCCAAGTATACTCCCCTAAATGAGAGTATATAGTGCACTAAAATGTACATCAGCAATCACCTAGTGAACATGTTTTTCCTCCCATAATCACATAAAATAAATTAAAGAAAAGTTATTGGATCCATCACTCTCACCCCTAAAAGAATTCATCTCTCTCTACTCACAGACCACAGTAACTCTCTCCCTAAAAGAATCTCACTCTCACCCCTAAAAGAATTCATTCTCTTCTACTCACAGTGTACTCTCGTACTTGCAAAAATGAGAAAAAATGAAGAATAAATTAAGCTGCTAATTCTCTACAATTCCCTCCCTATTTTTTTCTTTCTCCTCCCACCTTAACCTCCTCTCTAGATCTAATTCGTAAATGAGAAAAATGAGAAAAATGATGTCGTACCGCGGTGGTAGAAACGGCGGAGGTTATTCAAGCATGCACTCCACTTTATTCAAGCATAATCATCTCCTCTCTAGATGGGTCAATTTTATTTTCTAACAAAGAGAGGTAAATTCTTAAATCTGGATTTCAGTATTTTCTCTATGATCCCAAATTTTTATGCGAAAATTATACACCAATTTCAGCTTCTTTTCCCTTGTTTATGGGCTGAAATTTTCCCCAATTGTTCATCACTCTCATATTTAAAATTTTCTCCTTTTCTAAATTTTAACAATTTCAATTTAAATTTTCCCCAATTTCATTCACAATTTAGATTTTCTCAATATTGAACATTATACATACTCTTATTTTCAACAACTTACAATCTGCGTACCTGATTAACGGTGAAGTTACTGCAAATTTGAGACTGTCTTGAAGCTCCAAGTGACGAAAAAACTGATTTTTTTTGAGTTTGTGTTGAGTAATTGATTTTGGGTTGAGGTTGTGTTTGTAATTTTTTTGGAATATCATGAATATGATTTTGAGTTGTATATAATGAGAATGTCGTGCGTTGTTATTTTTATGTGGTATCAATTTTGGGTAATTTTTTTATTATGAATATTTTTTATTGTCAATTATATTGATTGAGTTTTTAGAGATTTGATTGAAATTATTTCTGGCAAGTTTATGAGTGGAGTTTGTGTTGATTTACTGTTGTTGGTTTATTGGCAAGTATATCAGTTGATTGAGTTTTTAGAGATGTGATTGAATTTTTTTTTGGGAAGTTTATGCGTGGAGTTTGTGTGCAATTATGTAATATTTTTTTGGGAAGTTTATGCGTTTTTTTTTTTGGTATTGAGGTTCCTTTTGTAATTGAGAAAGGGAAGGGGGGCAAAATAGTCAGTTCAAAAGAGGACACCGTTGCTCCCCCCTTCCCTTATGTAATAGAGATATATGGGTTATAGAAGATAAGAGAAAATACTGATTTATTGCATATTGTATTAAAGTTAATATTGTGGACGAAGAGTAATGAAGTGAGAAGGATAGTAGTAGACTAGTAGTAGTAGTAGTAGTAGTTGTAATAATAATAATAATAATAATAATAATAATAATATTATTATTATTATTATTATAGAATTGGCAGGATCATTCCAAAAACAGAAAAAGGAGAAGTGGGGGTAAATTAATAATGACAACCCAAAAAGAAAAGTGGGTAAACTAATGAAAACCGAAGGGAGTAGTACGTAAATAATTATAGCAAAAGATCTTAAGTATGCCCCATTAGACAATCCTTTTCTTTTAAAAGTCAATATTTTAATACTTTATGCTACACATTTAAAATCATCACTTGATTATTCATGTTAAATGCCTTGTGATATGCATTACTATTACAATAATAAATAATCAAAAATTTAATGGAAATTTCCTCAAGTACCCCTGAGGTTTGACATAATTCTTAAATTGTCTCTAACATTTGAAGAATTCCTCAAATACCCATGAACTTTGATTTTCTGTTCAAAATACCCTGAACTTTGATTTTCTGCTCAAAATACTCTTGGTTTATTTGTTGCGCCTCTTAATTTGATTAGTTACACGTTGTATCAAAAGCACAAAAATGAATGTATGATGACATTATGAATCACGTGAACATCAAAGCATAACAACAAGTAAGGATTACCTTTGGAGCGACAATGTTCTGTTTTTGGTTTGCAGATGAAGAAAAATATAATGGAGAGGAGAAGATGAAAAACTCTAAATAATTTGGAGCGTTCTACTGTAACTTGTTTATGGAAGTTAGATATAAAAGAAGAGATTTTTATTTTTATCAAAGAATGTTGCTCTTAATTTGATTTGGAAAGTTACTGACTTCCTATAGAATTTTTTCCTTCAATAATGCTAAAATGGGTATTAATTCCTGAAATGTGCCCAAGTTCAAATTAATTCCATGGATACCGTCCACGTAGGACGGCACGCCAGAATTTTGTTTTTTTCAAAGCAAACCGCTACTTCAAGTAGCGGTTAACTTGAAGTTATTTGAAAACGGTATATGAGGTAAAACGCTGCTCGGGATAGCGTTCTTATAGGCAAAACCGCTACTTGAAGTAGCGGTTTATTATGAAACAATGAAACAAAAAAAATGAAGGTGGAAAGCCACGCGGCCCTGCGTGGCACGCAGCCTAGGCCGCGTGGCTTTCCACCTTCATTTTTTTTTGCTTCATTGTTTCATTATAAACCGCTACTTCAAGTAGCGGTTTATATGCATGCCTTATAACTTGTCTTAGGGACATCATATAACCGCTATTTGAAGTAGCGGTCAACTTTACATTATTGGTATTAACCGCTACTTGAAGTAGCGGTTTTGTTAAAAAACAAAATTCTGGCGTGCCGTCCTACGTGGACGGTATCCATGGAATTAATTTGAACTTGGGCACATTTCAGGAATTAATACCCATTTTAGCATTATTGAAGGAAAAAATTCTTTTGAATTGTACGTTTTCTTCTAATGTTTTTTTATGGGTTTTTTTGTTAAAATAAAATAGTTAGTAACCCCTTTTGTTTTTTCTATTTTTTCTTTTGTTATTTTTTTTGCTTTGGCAGTTATTCTGTGCATTCTATTTTCAATTTTATATTTTCTTTTTTAATTTTGTTTAAATATAGCATTTAGTTACCCATTAATTTTTTTCTTTTTTTTTCCCTTTTTCTATTTTTTGGTGTCCTCCATGTACCGCCTTATATAATACTGCCTCTGTTTTTTTAATCTTTCTCACTTTCCTGTGCGCATCTCCCAATGCACATCTTTGAACTTAAATATCTTTCATTATATATTAGCAAAAATTATAACGATTGAATATTAATAATATACCAATTGAGACGAATCAAACAAGACCCCACTTGACTATATTTTTCTTATAAATTGAAAAAAATTGAGAAGATTCTCTCTAAGTATGAATAGTGTCAAGATTCTAAGTGAGAACAATAAAAAAAAACAAAGGGAGTACTAGCCTTATATGCACGCTATGCGTGCGAAATCATATAAAAATTTAAATTAATTACGTAATTAGATCGAGTAATAATATGTTCTAGTAAAATTGAAAGTAAACTTTGGCTATTAGTTATTATCTCTACACTTCCCCTGCTCACTTCGTCAAATGGATATTAGTTGACTTCATAGAGGAGTTACAACCCGTACCTAGGTTGGTTAATACGTAAATTTCATATTACTACTATTCAAAACAGTAATACTTGTATGTACCTATCTATTAATAATTATAATTTTTAAGGTTTATATAAGACATTTTGTGGCTTTATAAGGCTTTTGATATATTTTTAGTGACCTAATTTCAACTATAGTCCAAGCATGATACTCCGATTACGACTCAAATGATAATCACAATTCCAACATAAAGAGATAAAGGCATTTATTTTAAACATTTATTATAAATAAATTCAATATTTGACATTTCTAAATTATGTTGACTTTAAATTAGGCAACTTAAATAATTTTTTTAGATTAACACTATTAAACTATTATAAATATACTTTAAATTTAATCATATTATATTTCAAAAAATTTATAATAATATAGGAGATTACATGATGCCACTATAATGTAATGCAACTTATAATCTATCTTTATTCTAATATTCATAAAAATACATCAACATGTACAATTTATAAAATCCAATTAATATAGTGAAAGTTTTACCAAGATACAAAGAGTTATTCTATTTTGATTATTTTAAAAATGTTCAATTTCAGTTATGTTGTATTTTGTCTTGGGGTGTAATTGTTGTAAATTTTTCAAAAAATAATTAGTTTCTTTGGCTTTTGATTAAATTAGTTAGTTTTCTTGTATGTGTGTTATCTTTTTTTATTTTTTTATTTTTTCTCATTTAACTGAAGCAGTTATAAGTTTTTCATTTTAAATTTTTTTTTCTTTTTCTAGTTTTTGGTGTCCTACCCCTCTTGACATATATAATGGAGATTATTTTGAATTTAAATTAGGCAACTTAAATAATTTTTTTAGATTAACACTTTTAAACTATTATAAATATACTTTAAATTTGAGCTTCTCTCTCTAAAAGCAGAGCTTCTCTCTCAAGAACTTCCTCCCTCAGCGTAATGGCTAAGCGAGGTCGTCCAAGGAAGCAGCTTCTGCCACAAATCACTCAAAAGACTCCGCCGACGGTGACAAATGTGGCATCGATGGGTAGGAGTCAAGGCGATTCAGCGATTCTGATGGCTGCTCGGGTGTATCATCGAGATGGCGCCGTCGGCGAGTATAGCTACAACTCCGGTTGTCAATGAACGCTCTGATGTTCATCGACGATTAGAGTTGGCTACACCTGTCCTAGATGGTGCTGCTTCAGTTCCACCACACCCGCAAAATCGCGCTGCTTCTCAAGGTATGAAACTGTCTTTTGTTGCGCCAACTTTGAAACAAGGTAATCCAGTAGCTTGCTTAGACCAGGCTCAACTAGATTCTGAGATTAAGAAATGGAAATCTGCTATAATTATGTATGTTGTTGGTGATGCACCTTCAATTAATTACCTCTCTACTTACATAAGCAAGCAATGGTTGTCTGTAAAAGACCCTGAGATTTTTTACCATAGTGAGGGTTATTTTGTGATTCGATTCAAGACTATGGAGGAAAGAAATGAAATCTTGTATTCGGGGCCTTACACAATTGCTCATCGCCCAATAATTGTAAAAGCCTGGGATGTTGGGTTTTGTTTTCAGGAGGAAATTTTGAAGGTCATTCCACTTTGGGTTCAATTGCCTAGCTTACCTCTTAGTTTTTGGAGCAGTGACTCTCTTAGTAGGATTGGTAGCACAATTGGTACACCAATTTTTGCTGATGAGTGTACAACTACCCAGACTCGAATTTCTTATGCTAGACTCCTTATAGAAGTGGATATGACTAAACCTCTGGTTCATGTAGTTCAGATTGGTAATCCTGATGGAACTGTGTATGAACAAAAGGTTAATTATGAATGGGAACCTGAATTTTGTAGCAAATGTCAGATTATTGGACATAATTGTGCAGGTAAGGGTAATATACCACCTAAACCAAAGCCTAAAAAACAATGGGTTCCTAAACAGAAGCCAGACACTCATGTTGGTGGAACTCACGTTGATGCTGAGGGTAACCCTGAAGTTACACAAACTAGTGAAGATACTGAATGGACAGTGCCTAGGAAAACTGCTACTAGACAGATGAATGATCCAGCAAAACAAGTTGTGGTTGAAAATTTGTATACAATGTTACCTGCTACTGAAATTGTGATTGAAACAAGTGAATCTTCATTGATGGCTGATTTGAACTTAAGAGGCGGGGACTCTATCCCCTTTGGTTCATTATGAGATTGATTTCTTGGAATATAAGGGGGTGTAATAAACCCTTCAAACAGAAAGAGGCTAGAATCTTTCTGAAAAAATATAGAGTTGATATTTGTGCTTTCCTTGAAACTAGAGTAAAGGCCAATAATTTTGAAAAAGCTTCCAAGAACATCTTCAAGAATTGGGAGGTGTTAAACAACTATTCTCATGCTGAGAATGGTAGGATCTGGATTGGGTGGAACTCAAAGAAGTTTGATGTTGTTCATATTATGAGCTGTGCTCAGGGAGTTTGTTGCCAAGTTACTCACTTACTGGATGGATCATTTTTTTTCTTTGTTGCTGTGTATGGATATAACACAATTGAGTTGAGGAAAGATTTATGGCAATTTATGGGAAATGTCCTTGGTAGTGTGAATGGACCTATTTATTTCTGTGGTGATTTTAATAGTGTGCTCTTAACTGAGGATAGATTTCAAGGTGTCCCCGTTTACGGCGAAGTGAGGGATTTTGAAGATTGTCTCCGAGTCTAATGAGCTTCTTGTCATTAGAACCACTTGGGTCATATTACACTTGGTGTAATAATCAAAGTGGTGATAATAGAATTTATTCTAGGATTGACGAGAGGATTGGTAATAGGGAATGGTTAACTTGTTACTCTCAGCTTTCTGTTGAGGTGTTGGAGAAGGGTATTTCTGATCACTGCCCTCTACTTCTTGACTTTACCATCCCAAATGTCAATCATACTTTGCCTTTTAGATTCTTTAATGTTCTCACTGAACATAAGGATTTCTATAAGGTCTTGAGAGAAGTTTGGACTCATGAGGCTCCTACTACTTTATTGCAGATTTGGAAGAAACTTAAGGCTCTGAAAAATCCTTTGAAAACTATCAACACTCAATGTTTCAAAGGCACAACTGATAAGGTGAATCTCCTAAGAGAGCATCTGCAGGTTGTTCAAAAATCTTTGAGTGCTGATCAGTTGAATTCTGTGCTTATTGAGGAAGAAAAAAAGATGCTCACTGAGCTAGAGAAGTGGAGTGGTATAGAGGAGCGAATTTGGCAGCAAAAATCCAGAGCTACTTGGATTAAACTTGGCGACTCTAATACCAAATTTTTTCATGCGTATGCAAAGGAAAGGAAGGGTCAGAATTCTATGAAAGTGATTATCAGGGAGGATGGTGTGAGGTGCAATACTCAGCCTATGATTAAAGAGGAGGTTAGAAATTTCTACCAGAAGCTTATGGGTTCTGCTGCTCACACTATTCCTATGGTTGATGAGCAAGTTGTAAAAAGAGGGGCTGTTCTTAATCATCAACAACAAGTGATGCTTTGTGCTGACATGACTCCTGTTGAAATACAAAAAGCTCTTTTTGCAATGGATGAAAATAAGGCTCCAGGTATGGATGGATTCAATGTCCACTTCTATAAATCTGCCTGGAGTATTATTGGTTCTAATGTGATAAATGTAGTTCAACACTTCTTTCTAAGCAATTTCATGCCTAGAAGTATTAACTGTACTTATGTCTCTCTTATTCCTAAAGTTCCAAATGCTTGCTCGATGAAAGAATATAGACCTATTGCCTTTCTTCCTTTTTGTACAAAATCATTTCCAAGGTTTTGACAAACAGAATGCAACATGTTTTGTCTGACTTAGTTGGGGAGAGCCAATCTGCTTTTATCAAGGGGAGAGTAATCTTTGACAATATTATTCTGAGTCATGAAATTGTGAAGAGTTATAACAGGAAGCACATATCTCCTAGATGTATGCTCAAAGTTGATATTCAAAAAGCTTATGACTCTGTGGAATGGCCTTTTATTAAGCATCTCATGTTACATCTTGGCTTTCCTCTCAAGTTTGTTGAATGGATTATGTCTTGTCTTTCCACTGTCTCTTATTCTTTCAATGTCAATGGTGAAATGACTTCACCTATTGATGGGAAAAAGGGACTTAGGCAAGGTGACCCCATATCACCTTACCTTTTTGTCTTATGTATGGAGTACTTAAATAGATGTCTTATGTCTTTGAGCACAAACAAAGACTATAAGTACCATCCTAAACGCAAGAAGCTCCATCTTCACCATGTTTGCTTTGCCGATGACCTTCTCCTCTTTGCTAGAGGTGATATAAGTTCTGTCAGACAGCTTTTTAATACTTTTCAGCATTTTTCTGCTGTCTCTGGTTTGAAGGCTAATCAAACTAAAACTTTCATATATTTTGGTGGTGTGAAGCCTGATATTCAAGATAACATTCTTGCTGAATTTCATATTTCAAAAGGTGATCTCCCTTTCAGATATTTAGGGGTTCCTCTCTCTTCAAAGAAGTTATCTATCATGCAATGCCAGCCTCTCATCAAGAAGATTCTTGCTAGGATTGACTGTTGGTCTTCCAAACTCTTATCTTATGCTGGTAGACTCCAACTCATTAAGTCTGTATTGTTTGGAGTTCAGACATATTGGTGTCAGATCTTTGTATTACCCAAGAAAGTGCTCAAGATGATTCAAGCTGCTTGCAGGAACTTTTTATGGTCTGGGAAGACTGGTATTACTAAGAGGAATCTAGTGGCATGGGATAAAGTTTGTTTGCCTAAAAGTACTTGTGGTTTAAATGTCATTAATATTGAGCTTTGGAACAAGATAGCTATTTGCAAGCTGCTATGGAATTTAGCGCAGAAAAAAGACAAGGTTTGGGTGAAATGGGTTCACATTTATTATGTTAAGAACCAAAATCTTACTACCATGGAAGTGCCTCAACATGCTTCATGGATAGTAAGAAAGATTCCCGATCGCCTTGCATGGTTGTAATGGTGATTTGTCGGTTTTACGGCGGCCATATTTTTCAATTGGGAAAATATACCGAAATTTAGGGTGCGGGGACCAAATGTGGAATGGAAGAAAATGCTATGCAATAATCCTCGCTCCTCCTAAATTCATTTTTGTTTCGTGGTCGGCTTTCCTTGGAAGACTAAGTACCTGTGATAACCTTGGCAAGATAGGAATCCAGGTAAATTCCTTGTGTGATCTTTGTGGCAGTGAAGATGAAATCATCAATCATCTCTTCTTTGCTTGTGCATACTCCAAGTCTGTTTGGAGTAATATGCTTTGTTGGTTGAATGTTGATAAAACTATTTTGAGTTGGGATTCCCTACGGTTTTCCCACTTGTTGAAGTCCAATTCAAAGAAACGCAGGATTGTTAGAATGGTGTTTTCCATCACCGTATACAGTTTATGGCAAGAGAGAAATCTTAGGAAATTTGATCACACTAGAAGGGAGGTTTCTGAGCTTAGTAGATTAATCCAATTTTTGGCTTATTCTAGTTGTATTCGGTTTCCTAAATTAGCCTCTCGTAATTTTGTAGGTTGGTGTTTTTTGAGGCTTTCTGTCTTTTTTTTTGTTTCTTTGCTGTTTTCTTAGTTGCTAAGGCCTTCTGGGTTTTATTAGGTTGTATGAAGTTTGGGCGTTTATGGCCATTTTTGGTATAAAATTTTCTCTATTTACCAAAAAAAAAAAAAAATACTTTAAATTTAATTAGATTATATTTCAAAAAATTCATAATAATATGGGAGATTACATGACTCCACTATAATGTAATGCAACATATAATCTATCTTTATTCTAATATTCATATAAATACATCAACACGTACAATTTATAAAATCCAATTAATATAGTGAAAGTTTTAACAAGATACAAATAGCTATTATATTTTTATTTTTTTTTAAAATGTTCAATTTTAGTTATGTTGTATTTTGTCTTCGGCTGTAATTGTTGTAATTTTTTTAAAAAAATAGTTTGTTTCTTTGGCTTTTGATTAAATTAGTTAGTTTTCTTGTATGTGTATTATCTTTTTTTTTGCCTTTTTTTCTCATTTAACTGATGCAGTTATAAGTTTTTTATTTTTAAATTTTTTCTTTTTTTGTTTTTGGTGTCCTACCCCTCTTGACATATATAATAGAGATTGATTTTCAATTTTGGACTGTATAAATACACCTACTCTTATTTTTTTAGGAAAAAAAATTATTATTCACCATTTTTATTTTTAGAATAGCTTTTTAGGATTTAAAGAGGGATAGTCTCTATAGTTTAGTTTAGCAAGAGAAAGTGAGAATATCAATGAAATATGGAACATTTTGGATAATCATCTATCAATGAGCATTTCTTACTCCATCTCTCTCTCTGTCCTTTTATTGCTTTAGTATTTTAAATGTTTATTCTTATGCTTAGTTTAGATGTTTTGCTTTATTTTCCTGGATTAATCTTAGATTAGTACTTAATATCATACCATTAGTTTTCAATTTCATGTTTATGGAATAGTTTATTGGTTAGGATTTGGGTGAAAACCCAACCATGATTGAATTGAACGAGTATTTAAGATTAGATTTAGAGATTTTGTGTGATTAAATTATTGCTTATTTTAGTTCTTGTAATCTATATATGTTGCATTCTCTTTGACCACTTGAATGTTGTATTAGATTGGAGTAGATTGACTTAGGTTAGCATAAGAGTGTGACCTATTGATTTTTATTCAATTGGACTTACTTGATCCCCGTGTTATGTTTGTAATGGATGAGAGTCCTTATTTGATGTTTTTGAGAAACTCTCCGCCTATAAGAGTTGGACGGGAGTTGTGTTGAGTCAATACCTAAC
This sequence comes from Beta corolliflora, assembly GCA_947648045.1. Taxonomy (NCBI): domain Eukaryota; kingdom Viridiplantae; phylum Streptophyta; class Magnoliopsida; order Caryophyllales; family Amaranthaceae; genus Beta; species Beta corolliflora. Next base: position 341,322 of record CANSZD010002269.1, on the reverse strand, counting down.
TCATGTAGTGTTTGTGCATTATCTCTATATTTAATTTTCTAATGTGCATTTCATAATTAGTTGGTGGTTGATCCCATATCTTAATTTTATTTATCTTTGATATTTAGCTTAGTTTGGTACGGTTTAGTTGTTTTTCGACAATTTTGACTTGATTTCGATCGACTTATTGTTTAAACCAATATAAATATCGGTGTTCCTTAGTCCTTTTGGAAGAAACGACCCTTGTTTACCACTTTATTTAGTTCGAGTGGTTTATTTAGGTTTTGTTTGACTTAATTAAGGAGATTCTTGACGACCTAGTTTTCCTATATCAATTAGCAATAAAACAACTTCCCACAAGAATTTCTATGTCACAACCAAACAACTCACAAAGGTAGGCTATATTTATACTTCTCATAGTTTTTTTAACGTCAACCACACAACCACTTAATATATCATCAATGATGAAATATAAGTTGTTTTACCTAAGCTACTCTGAAATTGGTCAAGCTTAGTAAGTGAGAAGTAACCTACTGAACCATAACCTTTTATAAGTAAATATGGCCAACTTAGCAAGTAATGGAAGAGTAGGAGAATATCCACCTCCAAAGTGCTCTAGTGGGGACTAATCCCACAACCTTGAAATTGTGTAATACAATGATTTCCACTAGATTAAGTATTATTTAGCATCCTGTAGAATTTTTATTTCATAAAATCCAGGGATGGAATAGTAGTTTATTTGGGATGTTAGCACTGTAATTAAATAGCCCTTTATCCAACTGCAAATTTTACATCTTTACTCACTTCATTATGCTAGTATCCCATTTATCCTTAAATACCCACATCTGTTTCTGAATGTGGTACAAGGGCAACCTCTTATCGGCTGCCTCCAAATGCAAGGTCGCCCGTCACATCCATCATCAATAAACCTATCTTCATCTTTGAATGCTTCGAGAGTGAGATGCCCTTGTGACCAATTTGTTTTGCAATTATACTTATTCCCGTTTGATAGTCGTTAATAAATGGTGATAATGACGATGAATTTTAAGTGTAATATTACTGAGGAAATACCCTTAAAATCTCAAGGGGGGGATTTCAACCCCAAGTTTGTATTTTTTCTCCATGGGAAGCAATCTCACCTCTAGGCTTGTGTTTTTTTCCAGGGGAAACAATTTTCGATGACCACTTATCGGCACTTTCTGAGTTGATATTGAATGGGAATGAAAATTTAAGAACAAAAATAGGCATTATAGGATAAATTAGCATTCTGTGAGAATAAAACTACTTCTCTTTTACACTGTGGATGTAGCTAACACATTGTTAGTGAACCACGCGTTAATTCT